>CABFPE010001129.1:3760-14991 GCA_900660155.1 Hofstenia miamia | reverse complement strand
TATATATATATATTAAATTTAGACTAAACTGCACATATGTCTCCTCAACTAATGATTTAAATGCAGATATTTTCGACTAATATTTAGTTTAAGATGAAGAGATATCGAGTCATTAATGAAGATCAAAATCGAGAGTATTGACCAATTGAAAATAATAAAACTTCTTCGAAAATGCGGAAAAGTGATTGACAAGGGCTGAAATGGAACAATTGCATAGAAAAATTTATTGGTTAATATTGGTGTTTTGCGCAATTATTCAGTCCTATGGGACTGGAACCAGGAAATAAATATTTGAGTTGACTGCAACCATAAAAGAAGCAACGGAAGCCACCGATTTCAGAATATTATTAATAATAATAAGGACGAGGTTAAGAAAAGATATGCAAGAGGAGAGTAAGGAAGGTACTACAGAAGTCAGCATTGAATGGGCAGAATAGTATAAAAGCAATTAATACATGGGCGATACCATTGTTGAGATATTCGGCAGGAATAGTGAGATGGAACAAGAATGAACTGAAGGAATTAGATAAAGAGACAAGGAAGATACTAGCAGCAGAGAGAGAATCCAACTTAAATGGAGATGTAGATAGGCTGTACATGACACGGTATAATGGAGGGAAAGGACTACGGGTGTGGAGGAAGCTGTAGAACCTAGGAATAAAGGAATATGTTGAAAAACAACCTAAGATGTCACTACTGGAGGACACCTTGGAATTAATGAAGATAATAATATAGGGTGAGGGAAAGAATGCATGCCCGACCAGAGTAAGATAGAAGTAAAGAGACAAACAAGATATAGGCAGAAGGTGATTTATGGAAAATATTAGTGGAATACAGAAAACTTCGATAGGGAAGAAATTAACAAGTGGCTAAAGAAGGCAGTACTAAAAAGAGAAACAGAAGCACTGATAAAACAGCACAAGAGCAAGCAAATAGGACAAATTGAATGAAGAGGCACATGGACAGAAGAACTGAGATAAGTAGTAGGCAAAGGCTTTGTAAGAAAGAGGAGTTAGAATTGAATGAGTATAAGTTCAGGCATGACAAGTTGGAAAGAATTGTACTTTGAAGCTTGAGTAAGCAGCATGGGGTTAGAAGCAGGGACACGTGGTCTGAGCATAAATCATAGGGCGTCAAAGAGAAGGCGAAGGTTAAGATCCTGTGGGACCACAGACTAGCAAGGTGATAGAAGCACGGATGACAGCCATAGTAGTGTTACATAGAAAGGAAAGAATGGGAACAGTGATATATATATATATATATATATATATATATATATACATGTATATGCACATAAATTCTGTCAATTTCTCTGATATCATCCAATTGCCGCCGGTTACAAATATCACCCATATATTTATAAATTTGTATGAAATGTTTTTTTTGTAAAATACCAGCATTACAAAAGGCACAAATGTTTAAGCTTACATGTATTCTGCTTAAAGTTTCTGCTTTTCGTGATCAGCTTTTTTGAATTTACTAAGTAACTGATCTAATGCTGATGTTGATTTCACACACTTTTCCAAATGGCAAATGAGTACAGGTGCAACTTCATAATTGGGTTATTATCAGTCATTTTAGTTTTCGTGAATAGGTTCATTTGAATTGAGCTTATTAATATGATAATTGCTTGGAAATTAAAATTTCCATCATCTAATTGATCACCAATGAAGAGTTCAAATTTCTTCAATTACGAGCGTCACAAGCCATCCAAAGTCATTCCAGTTTTTTGCAATGTCCTTCACAGCGTTTATGTGCTGGAAGTCGCACTTTGTAGCTTCCAACCAAGTTCCCCACCAGGTAATCTTGGGATGAAGTGGAATTTAGAATTAACTTTTAATAAATTCATTACTTCGCATTCTGTTATGCAGTGTTGCAGACTTGACTCTTGCAATAATGTTGTCAACAGATAGCTATAACCCTTTCAGCATAATTTGCTATAAGTGAGCATTTTGCGGATTTGTTTGGAAATAGGTTGTATTTGGATTGACCTAGTTTTAATCATGTATTTCGCGCCATCCGAATCAAATGAAATGTCAATTTTTTTATAGTATCATCCACATTTTCGTAGAGTACAGAAGAATTCATTTGGTCAGTAGCTCTCTACTAGCGAAGGCTCACCTTCAGTAGGCCTTTTAGCAAATTTGAAAATCTTTGGGCATGGATAGGACTATTGGGGAACATACTTTAACGCAATGTTAAAAATTTTTATTAAAGTATATCGCTGGGCTTGAGATTGTTGAAAAGATTAACAAGTTTTCTTTGAAAATTTCAATTTTTAAAAAGATTTAAATTCTCTCCAGCCATAATGTTCATGTGTTTATGAGCTTTTGAGCCCATGGAAGCAACAGAAAATCTTGATGTTTCTTGATATATGCAAAGATATTCCAAACAAATTGAGACGGGCCGTGACAAAAGTAAGAAGAATCATGAATGTTTTTCAAAAATCCCTGGGATGTTTAAGGTTAAATTTGATTGCAACCTTTCAAAATTTTAATTTCAATTTTCATCACACTAAATGTCAGTTCCTATTTTTCATTTTTAGTTAAATAATACTTTCGCTAATATTTCCATGTTGTGTTGTATTGTGTAAGAATTTTAACTGTGTTGTGTACACAACACAACATATTGTGTAGGAGATAAATCTCAGTGTCCCGAAATTCCTTATTTGATTTATGTTTTCAAACTCCACAAATTAGTAAGCACATTATTTCTATTTATACGAAGCAACTAATTAAATAAAAATCCATGAGTTCTTAGAAAAAATTAAATAGATTTTATGAATTTTTTACATATTTGAAACAAATTAAGAATTTTAAGGTAAGTCTAAACTGACAATAATAGTTTACAAATTTGTAAGCTTTGCATATAGTTCTTTTGCTTTAACCATTGCATAGCTAAAAAAAAGCTTATTACACTTTCCTTTGTACAGTTTTTTTGAATATTTTGGTTTGTTGCCTTTTACACATCGTTAATATTTGTTTTGTTGTAAGGAGAATGAAGTCCTGCTTGAGTGCAATGATATTAGATTTTATCTTTTACTAATCGTTTGTACCTCATTGTACTTGAGAAATTGTGTTCGTAAATATTCTTTTTGTAGTTCATAAATTTCTAAATATGACTGGTGTAATATAAAATGCTTCATATCTTAATGAAAGAATAAAGCAATTCAACGTTCTCAAATGTTTCTGTTGAAAGACGTGCCCAAATGTTTTTGATCTTTAATGATGAGCGTACGCAGAATTTTTGATATAGGGGGACATCTACTTCTTGATGAAATGAGTGACTGCTCAACGAAATTTTTGAAAATATTGAAAAAATCGTCCTTAAAAACGAATTTCACCATCTTAGTTTTTGAAATTTGTTAGTTTTCTACCCAACAATTTTGACTTAACCAATCCAAATGACTTTTGAAATCCTGACTAGCGAACATTCCATTATGTCCTCTTTGCAAAGCAACTGTCGTCAATTCAACATGACATTTGGCCTGGAAAGATAAAGTTTGGTAGGACAGGTCCTAGTCGCATTCATCTATTTCAAAATGGGCAATGACCTTAGATTTGTTAAAATTAATCATAAGTAATTAAATTGAATACTGAATTGAGATATTACAGACACAGCTTAGCTCGGGGAAATATATAACAAAATTGCAAAAACAAAAGACAAGCAAATACATTTTTAATTCAAACTTCGTCCAGTCCTCCCGTGTTTTTTGGTATTTGTCTAGCAAATGAAAACGAATATTTTGTTACTTAAAAGATTTTGTGTAAGAAGAATAGCAAAGAACTTTGAAGCCTTGAACTTCATATTTAGTGGATATCTTACAAAATCATTATAATTTTGTGTTGTACTGGGTCTTTTCTGTAACGCAACAGCTTTTTGAATATTTCAAATTGTGCTAATAGAAAAAGTAAATGTATAGCTAGCACTTACAGTTTCACAAAACTATTACCTGTACATGATGGATGATCCATTAGTAACATATGTTTTTTTAATGATGCATATATATATATATATATATATATATATATATAATTTTCATCTAGAAAAGACTTCAGATTATGTTTAAAACCCATCGTTGCTTGCATGCATTCTTTAATAAGATTTAGAATTTTACGAATTCTACTTGATTGAATTTATTTTCAATGCTTTTTTGAGGCGCCAAATGTGCTTCGTCACATAATTTGGTGACGCGTTTTCAAGATTTGGCCTATTTATCTAATAATAATAATAACAAGAATCACTGATGACAAGTCATGAAAGAGCAGGCCTTAAATGGTCAGAAGGTGCTAAGAATAACCGGACAACACGCGGACTCCACAATCGGGAGTGTGGACTCGAGAAGTGGCAGTATAAGATCAGAAACAGGATAGACATAGTGGTAGAATCAGAGAAAGCAACAGAACCAGTGGATGCAGAAGCTGAAGCAGCAATCAAGGAAAGCAAGAAATAAATGAGAGAAGTAGGTTGCCAGTTCCACGGGGAGTTAAGAAAAGCAAGTTAGCAGTAGATACAGCAAAGGTCAATAAAGTGTTCGAGAGGATGGATGCTAGGAGTGTCACAGAAATAAACAGGTTAAAGTATGCAGGCGCATGGGGGGTGCTGATGAATGTATGGCATGGAAATGAAGAAGAAAAGGCGACAAGAAGATAAGGGAGACAGAAAGCCAGCATGGGAAAGAAGAATTGAGAATAAAGTGGCAAAAATTAGGCAGCAAATAGGGAAGATCAGGACAAGTAAGGCAGTGCAGGACAGGTGCAGGGTAGGTAAGGGGAAGACTATAGAAACTGCAAGAGAAGAGCTTAAGCAGAGATTAGTTGCAGAAGCTGAGAAACTGAGAAAGTATAGGGCAAGGGCAAAGCAGGCAAGAGACAATATGAAGTTTGAGACCCAAGAAGGAAGATTCTACAAAGAACTAGATGCAGGAGGAAAGGCTACAGCTAAAGCAGGTGAAGACGCAGTAAGGTTCTGGGAGAATATATGGGGAAGTGCAGGACCAGAGATAGAGAGTATACAGATGCAGAAAGAAGTCAGGCAAGAAGAAGTAATCACAACTGTAAGGCTGAAGGAGGCTCTAAAGAAGATGAAGAACTGGAAGGCGCCAGGCAGAGATGAGGTACATGGGTATTGGCTGAAGAAGTTCACAAGTGTTCATGAGAGACTAGCAGTAGCATTGGAGGAGTGTGTGGTGAGTGGGTGTCCAGAGTGGATGGTAGTGGGAAGGACATTTCTGATACAGAAGGACCCAAAGAAAGGTAGTGAGGCAAGCAACTTCAGACCAATAACATGTCTGCCAACAACGTGGAAATTGCTAACTTCAGTGATGTCAAATAGGCTGGCATGTTACTTAGAACAGAATAGGTTGATACCAGAGGAGCAGAAGGGATGTAGGACGAAGACAAGAGGATGCAAAGATCAGTTGTTGATAGACCAGGCAGTGGTGGAGAATTGTAGAAGAAGGAAGACAAATTTGGCAATGGCATGGATAGACTACAGGAAGGCATATGACAGCATTTCACATAAGTGGGTATTGAAGACGTTAGAGGCTAATGGAGTTTCACAGAAATGGGTTGAGTTTCTAGAGAGGGAGATGGGAAAGTGGCAAACAGTGATAGACGGGCACAGGTTGAGGCTTGGGCTGGGCATATTCCAGAGAGACAGCTTAGCACCACTGCTGTTTGTATTTAGCTTAATCCCAATCGCAGAAATGTTAAAGGAGGCAGGCATAGGGTATAAGTTGGAGAAGAATGGTAGAACAGTGAGTCCTGAAAATGTATGCTAGTTCAAGGAAGATGTTGCTAAAGCAAGTGGAGACATTGGAGAAGGCAGGCAGAGATAAGTGGACCAGAAGTAAATGTATAGATGGAGATGGTTTGATGACAAGCAGTGGGGATAAAATTGAGGAAGTCAAGTCACATTTTTATTTGATGTATATTTGAAAAAAAGCTGACTGGGAAAAATTACATTGGTCAATAGAAATGAGACGGCACCATAAAAATGAAAAATGGGAAAAATATTAGTAAGTATACAGAACACCCAAAAATTAGTCAAAAATAAAAAATATATACAGGTAGAATTCTAAGTTCATTATTATTATTAGATAACCCATCAATTTGGTGTCACCTCATTGAAACGATTGGGCATAAAAGAGAAAATTTTTTTGCAAAAAATCACTAGAAATTTCATAAAATTCTTGTTCAATTGCTTTTCCAAGGATCCTCAATATTCGAAGATTGATGTTTAGCTACTCTTCCTTTCAATTCTGTCCAAGCATGCTCAATTACATGTATATTGAGGTCAGGAATTTGTACAGTCCAATTTGGGATAAGAGCTACCTGCTTTTCTTCAAAATAACTAGCTGAATACATTTTCTATCAACTTTGATGATCTTGCAAATTCTCTATTTGCTGAAAACATCCATTTACCGCCATATTTAGACGCTGGAGTTGTGTATTTGTGGCAATCTCTCTTTGATAGCTTTATCACCTCTAAACGCAAAGTTTGACTAGGTGATTTGCTAAAATTGATCTGCCACATTTGAAAACACCGCGCGAGATAAATAGCGATATCCCGATCACAAAAATCGTGCGCATTTGATCAGGGATCGTTAGATTTTAATCGCGATTAATCGTATGAAAAAAAAATTGGCGATAGATTAATCGTCGATTAATTTACTTCTGATTAAAAATATTCAGAATGCAATATATTAAGGCGGTGCTATACTGACGATATTTTGTCCAAACTTTTGTCAGGATTTTTGTGTGCTACACTGTGGATTTTTGCCCAAACTTTTGTCAGGATTTCTGTGTGCTACATTGCGGATTGTCGTCCAAACTTTTGTCAGGATTTCTGTGTGCTACATTGTGGATTGTCGTCCAAAATTTTGTCAGGATTTTGTTGTGCTACATTGCGGATTTTTGTCCAAGCTTTTGTCAAGATTTTTGTGTGCTAATACATTGCAGATTTTTGTTTAAACAAAAATCGACAAAAGTTTGGACAAAAATCGTTAGTATAGCATCTCTTTTAATTGAAAGATATTCAAATTAGAAAATATCAACTATTATTCTATTTGAGATTATTTCCTGAAGTGATTTTACTCCAATGTGCTTGTTAGGGTAAAGAAATATTTGGATCTCTAAAGGTGGTGCTATATTGACGATTTTTGTCGAAACTTTTGTCAGGATTTTTGTGTGCTACATTGCGGATTTTTGTCCAAACTTTTGTCAGGATTTTTGTCTGCTACATTGCGGATTTTCGTCCAAACTTTTGTCATGATTTTTGTGTGCTACACTGCATATTTTTGTCCAAACTTTTATCTGGATTTTGTGTGCTACACTGCGGATTTTTGTTTAAACTTTTGTCCAGATTTTTCTTCAGATAATTAAATATTTACAAATTTTACAGCAAAGATGAACAGCTCGAGAGATGTTTACAAATACATACCCTTTATGAGAAATTAATATTAATTAACGTACATATTAATGATTTTTTCAAAGGCAACAAAATTATTTACTGTTAAATAAACAATCATTGCACGATTAGCAATAATTAGCATTCTGAAAACATCACGGAGGTTTATTGCAATCAAGTGTGCGCTATCTACTGAACTAATTACATAATGTGCGCGATTCTATTTGCTTTGTATACATGGCAACTACAGCTATCGGCGCATGGAATTATTATTCGCTTTATCTGTTTGAATCTAGTCGTAATCTGCCGTAATTGTAATATAATCAACTAAATTGGTTTTACTTAGTTTGCCACATACTGCAATAAAGTAAAGTAAAGCAAAGAATTGAAAAAATTGATTTATAAATTTACAATAAGCAATATTGTAATATACACAGCCAATGTAAATAAAGTTGGCTGTGATCAAGGAGTACCTAATGGCAAGACATTTCATTGAAAATCTTATTTAAAACTTAAGGACTGACTTAACATTTTGTATTTCCCTTTCAAAATGATATTTTTCATGCACATAATGAAATTTATAACATTTTGCAAAACTTAAAATTCCAAAGTAACTATATAGCTAATACCTGGATATCAGCATTGTAATCCAAAATCTTTATTTAGTAAATAAAAATATTTAATTAGTTTATAAGATATATAGCCTACATATACACCTGGACTGCCAAATAAATGTATTGTGTACAAGTTACGGCCGAGTTTAATCACGCCTAAAATAATGACTATAGTTATCTTAAAGTTTTAGTACTAAAAAAAATATCTTTTGTAAATCTTTTGTAATTAGTTTATACCCACCCAAATTGTGAGTCACAATACAGAGATTCCATTACAATAATAATTAATCACGCAACCATTACAGTAGAAATAATGTTGTATTCACACATTCACTTGTAGAAATATCTCAATAATGATTAGTTGAAAATCCAGCTATATGTAGAAGTCTTTGGCTATTTCGATTGAAATAAAGTGTAATACAATAACAATATTTGATTGACTTCTACTTACTTTCAAGTAGTTCTGAAAAATCCGAGAACAAACCGCTGACAAAATTCCTTTCAAATTATGTTTGAAGTGGTATATGCTACACTGCGGATTTTCGTCCAAATTTTGTCAGGATTTTTGTGTGCTACATTGCGGATTGTCGTCCAAACTTTTGTCAGGATTTTTGTGTGCTACATTGCGGATTGTCGTCCAAACTTTTGTCAGGATTTTTGTGGGATATATTGCGGATTTTTGTCCAAACTTTTGTCAGGATTTTTGTGTGCTACATTGCGGATTTTTGTTTAAACAAAAATCTGGAAAAAAGTTTGGACAAAAATCGTTAGTATAGCACCCCCTTAAGTTGAGGGTAATAATCGACTTCTGTTATCAGATAAAGCGATGACCAGCTTTGCTGAACAGTCTCTCAACATGATTAGAAGTTGGAGTGATAAAATCGAGAATTCTTATATATAGAATTAGGCGTCATCCGACACATCCTAAGTACGTTAGATGCCTAATCATCACGCTCTNCCATTACAATAATAATTAATCACGCAACCATTACAGTAGAAATAATGTTGTATTCACACATTCACTTGTAGAAATATCTCAATAATGATTAGTTGAAAATCCAGCTATATGTAGAAGTCTTTGGCTATTTCGATTGAAATAAAGTGTAATACAATAACAATATTTGATTGACTTCTACTTACTTTCAAGTAGTTCTGAAAAATCCGAGAACAAACCGCTGACAAAATTCCTTTCAAATTATGTTTGAAGTGGTATGTGCTACATTGCGGATTGTCGTCCAAACTTTTGTCAGGATTTTTGTGGGATATATTGCGGATTTTTGTCCAAACTTTTGTCAGGATTTCTGTGTGCTACATTGCGGATTGTCGTCCAAACTTTTGTCAGGATTTTTGTGTGCTACATTGCGGATTGTCGTCCAAACTTTTGTCAGGATTTTTGTGGAATATATTGCGGATTTTTGTCCAAACTTTTGTCAGGATTTCTGTGTGCTACATTGCGGATTGTCGTCCAAACTTTTGTCAGGATTTTTGTGTGCTACATTGCGGATTGTCGTCCAAACTTTTGTCAGGATTTTTGTGGAATATATTGCGGATTTTTGTCCAAACTTTTGTCAGGATTTCTGTGTGCTACATTGCGGATTGTCGTCCAAACTTTTGTCAGGATTTTTGTGTGCTACATTGCGGATTGTCGTCCAAAATTTTGTCAGGATTTTGGTGTGCTACATTGCGGATTTTTGTCCAAGCTTTTGTCAAGATTTTTGTGTGCTAATACATTGCAGATTTTTGTTTAAACAAAAATCTGGAAAAAAGTTTGGACAAAAATCGTTAGTATAGCACCCCCTTAAGTTGAGGGTAATAATCGACTTCTGTTATCAGATAAAGCGATGACCAGCTTTGCTGAACAGTCTCTCAACATGATTAGAAGTTGGAGTGATAAAATCGAGAATTCTTATATATAGAATTAGGCGTCATCCGACACATCCTAAGTACGTTAGATGCCTAATCATCACGCTCTTCTCTATGTCCGGTGTTAAGGTTTTCTTTTGTAAAACATATGACACAAGAATAGTGGCCATAGATAAGATCAAACCGAAAATGACAACTGAATGCATAAGAATTGACTTAATTTGAATAATCTAGATTAATCGAGCAAGCTGTTTACGATTAATCTAATCTACTTGACCAGCACGATAGATTAATACACCCGATTAATCTCGATTAGTCGCTTTGACGATTAATCATGTTGGATCCCTGATTGTGATCGTCACATTGGGTTCGTTCGCGATTGCAAACCGGCACAACTGAACAGTTGGCTTTCAGTTGTCAACATATTCGCGATAGCATTCCGTTGTTTACCAACCTATTCGCGCATTGCACCAGTATTGCACTCAGCGTCAACTGGAACATTCGCGCACTCCACCGGTTTGCAAAATCAGTGTGCACGAAATGCTGATTCGCTTTATTTATTGATCTCCTTGTAAAAATCTGTTTTATAAATTCAATACAAATTTACAATTTACAAAATTAATTTACATGTACATGATCTAAAATCTTACTTATACTTTTTTTTCTAACATTAGAATGAATTGTCATTTTCATGTTATTATTTTAATTAGATGAATGCCATTGCACTTTTTCTTTGTTTTTCAATGTTTCTTGTGTTTCCTGACATTTAAGCTTCAGTAGTCAATTGGAAGTCGCGATACAATTGCCCTTGCAGTGCAGTGCGCTATTGTCATTGACAATCTTATAAAAGTAGATTTCAGTGCTTTGGCTGGTGTTAGGTGTGAACGGACTTCGATTCTTTTTGCAATGTTCCTCAAAGCAGTTTTTCCTTTTGTTCCCAAAGCGCCATGTGATGTAACAACAATAAGCACACATCGCCAGTTTAGTTCCGTGCATTTCATATCATTTTGTTGATGTTTTCGTTCTTCAGCCTTTTCCAGACATTGATATGTTGACACGTTCGCTCCTGAAATGAAATTATTGTTGAGCGGATTAATGACGGTGATATCAAATGCTGTGGACATACCAAGACTCCACGTAGGAACAAGCACATCTGCTGGTCTTGTTAATGTGCCTTCCTTGTCTAGTCCAGCTCCCTGTTCAAGGATGGGGTTTAGTGCAGCTCTCTGGCATAATTCGTGAATAGTATTCCGAATAATTTTGTGGCGACTGACTACATCTGGTCCACGTTTGCAAGTTAGTGCATGATGTCCAAAAGGGTCTAAGCTTTTGTCAGGACAGTAT
>CABFPE010001128.1:100798-110953 GCA_900660155.1 Hofstenia miamia | reverse complement strand
AGCCGAGATACTGCAATTCAATCCTTCCTCTTGAGTCCAACAGACAGGTACAATTATTTAGCAAACACTCTGTTCTGCCTAAATTCACTGGGCAAATTGATGCTGTGTCACAGTCCTTTGACGAATGGTTTTTCTTGTTTGAGCTGACAATGAAACAACACAAAAACTCACAGGAGTCAGCAGTCTCACAGTTTCCTTTATATCCTAGCGGATTGGCATACAATCAATACATGATGCTTGACCACAACATCAAGACTGACTACCAGCTATTGGTGGGCTTCTTTGAGGATCATTACCAAGCGCCACACATCAAGGATCAGTATAAGACATTATTGTGTGACATGTCTTTCAATTTTGGTGACGATATTTGGAATTATATTACCCAGGTTGAACATGTGTTTCATTTGAGTAGTCTTTCCAGAGAATATTCTAAGCATGATCTATTCTCTTACATCTGCCAAGGTTTTCCTTCATTGATCAGAAACTGGTTGGAAGTACGATGTGACCCTGAGGATAGCCTCCAGAAGATCATCCGTAAAGCCATTAGTGTGGTTTATATGCTCCAGAATTCTCAACGCATCAATAATGATATAACTAGTTTGTCTGGCGTGTCTGGAATGAAGAACTTTGAGCCTAGGAGGCCCGCAGTTGCCAAAAAGGTATTCAACTTATCATTGGTAAGATGCTTCACTTGCAGGGAAAAAGGGCATCTTAAATCTGAGTGCAAGGCAAAAGTGCAGCTTATAGCCAACAGAGAAGGTTTCATTATCAAAGAGCCACAAACTTCTGAAACTACCGCATCATTGTGTGTTGACAATCTTGTTGACTTGGAGCCTGATCAACCAACTACATCTTCAGATTTAAATTAATTGGAGCACCACCTCCCATCAAACGTGCACCACATGTTTTAGTAATCACCCAGCTAAAAAGGAAGAATTTAATACGTGTTGAGATGAATGGTAATATTCTTAACACCACAGTGGATACTGGAGCCACAGCCTCCATAATTAGTGACGAGTGCTGTAAAGAGTTATGTTTAAATCGAGATTCATTGGATCCCTCTGGTGCGAAGCTTATTGATGCTTCTGGGAACCCTCTTTCTCTAAAAGGGAAGTTAAAGGATGCCTCAATAAAAATTCATGCGGAGCCCTTTGAGGTAGACCTGTTGGTAATAGACACTTCAAATCATCGCCTCCCATATGATCTCATCTTGGGGAATGATTTTCTGGAGTGAAACTCTTGTGTTATTGACTTCAAAAATAATACGATTTCTATTAAAGACCAAGAAGCAATGCAATTGGCTACAATCCCTGAGAAGGAAGTCATTTTTAACCTGGACAAACCCATATCTCTCAAACCCAAGCATTGGACTCAAGTTGCCATATCTTCTGATGCTAGTATTGATGGGGACATCATGATCTCAGGGCAGAGAGGCAAATACGTATGTGGAATCTCTTTCTCACCAGATTTATGCAGAGTGACACGAGGGAAAACATATGTTACTGTTTTAAATGGAGCAACTTCTCCTGTAAAGATTGGAGTTTCCCAATTGCAGTTAGTAGGAGTGCCAGTTAGAGTTGAAAATATCCTGGTCACTTGTTTACTGATCTGTACCGCCATTCACGATCTGGAAGATCCTGTAAGTCCAGTGAAAGTACCAACAGTCACTGAAAATTCTCATCCTCACCTCAATCAAAAAGAGAGAAAGTCATTGGTCTCTTTACTTTATAGTAAGCACGATGTGTTTAACTATGGTACAATTAGCATTGGTTAAGCATTAGGTGAGGAGCAAACAATTGAATTGAAACATGATAGACCAATTAGGTTACCAGTGTGCCATGTTCCAGAAAATTTGAAACCTGAATATGAGAAGATCTTGAGTGATTTGATCGAGAGTGGAATAATTCAAGGAAGTAACAGCCCTTACGCTGCTCCCACTGTGTTCATTTGCCAAGGAGAGAAGTATCAGCTGTGCATTGATTTTTGTAAGCTGAACAAAATAATGATTAAGGACGCATATCCCCTGCCAAGGATAGAAGATCTCCTTTACGATGCCAGTAAATATAAATTTTTTTCATGCCTAGACTTATGCAAAGCTTACTGGCAGGTACCTATGCGCCCTTCTGACATCTCAAAGACCGCCTTCATTACCTCTTATGGGTTATATGAGTGGAAGTATATGGCCTTTGGCCTCAGCAATGTGCCAGCTACCTTCCAGTGCTATGTCACTAAAGTTCTCAAAGATGGTGCAAACCTTCTTGAGCCCGGAATATCAGCTTATATAGACGACATCTTAGTTGCAAGTAACACTTTCAAAGAACAATTAGATAAGCTCGGTCGAACCTTAGATCTCCTGCAGAAAGCCGGACTGAAAGTGAATGGAACAAAGTGTACATTAGTTCAGACGAAGGTAATTTTTCTTGGCCGAGTAGTTGAACCCAGAAAAATCTCAATAAAAAACAACTCTAAAGATTTCTTAGATCGAAATGCCACAGACCTGCTGGGACGTTCAGTGATTAATGGGCTTCCTTAATTATTATGGGATGTTCATCCCGGACCTTGCCAATAAAACAAAAATGATCTCAAATTTATTAAAAAAGTCTGTCAACTTCAAATGGACTTGGCAGGAGCAAGAGGCTCTCGATGGCATAAAAACAGAACTCAAAAAGATACCGTCTTTGAACACTCCTGATTATGCTAAAGATTTTATTATCAATTGTGATGCTAGTGCTGTTGCTATTAGCAGTATCCTGAGTCAGGACATCAATGGAGTTGAAAGTCCTGTTCAGTACTTCAGTAGAAAACTCAGGGCTTCAGAGAAGAACTATGGCGCAACTAAGTGTGAGATGCTCACATTAGTCAAATCCTTGAAGAAATTCCGCTATTTCATACTTGGCTGTAAATTCACTGTGAGAACCAACAACAGCGCTCTCACTTGGTTAAAGAAATTTAGTGGTGACAAATCGAATATCGTTGCAAGATGGATTGAATACTTAAATGATTTTTCATTCACAATTAAACATCGTCCTGGCCAACTCCACTTGAATGCCAATTATTGAACGGCGCTGCTGAGCTACGAACGTGATCTCAAAAAACCAAACAGGGAAAAGATTCCTTTTTTGTTTATCCCCCACACTGAGTATCAGTTGATACCCGAGATAAATGCTGACAGAAACGGAAAACCTATTCTTACCATCCTCATGAGAGAGGAAATTTTGGAAGAGGAAGTAGTTTGTTACCAACACTGTGATTGGATATTGGACCAGATAATGAAAAGGATGAGGGATCCGTACTTCCCCACATCCCCAGAAGTGAATCGCTATTTCCATCAGTACAACTGGCATGTGACTGATAACGGTCTATTATATGCAAAGAGTAAACATAACAATTTGCTTGCTATCCCTGAGTATTTCAAACGGGATCTGGTGTGTAGAGTTCACGAGCGAGGTCACCTCGGCATTCTCCAGACCAAGAAAACTTTCAATTCAAGATATGTTACCACCAGAATACGAACTACTGTGACAGATGTATTTGATAAATGCGAAAAATGTTTACTCAACAACATCCACCACTTTCCTCAACAAAGAGCTGAAATGGAATCACGGTCAGCAGAAAGCCCTAATGAGTTAGTGCATGTTGATTTAGAACAACTATCAAAAGACGACGAGGGTTTTCAGTATTTACTTGTGATTGTGGACCACTTCACCAAGTTTACCCACATAGTTCCTTTAAGCAGTACAACTGCAGAAAAGGTGGCTGAAAAAATCCTCAAAGAATGGATCTTAAAATATGGACCCATGTGCAAATTAGTTTCTGATATAGGTCCTCAATTTGAAAGTAATCTTTTACGCGCTTTGATGAATGAATTGGAAGTCATTCACGAACTGACAACACTGACAACAGCTTACCATCATCAAGCAAATGGATTGGTAGAATGGTTAAATCAAACCCTCATCAAATTGATTCAGGTAGCGTTATCCTGAGCCTCTGGGAAACAATGGAGACGAATTGTAGAATGTGTTGAGTATTTTTATAACACGTTGGTTCATACAACCACTGGTGTGAGCCCCTTCAAAGCCATGTTTGGTAGAGAGGCCACTACTTCCTTGGCAATGATGTTTCCGAAATATGCTGACAACAATGTGGAAAGCTATGTGAATAGATTGTTAACTGATATGCAACAAATTCACTTGACAATTTGTCATAACACCAATCAGTCTAGTATCAGGCAAAAGAAAACCTTTAATAAAAAGTTGTATGGTGAGCCTCATAAGCGCGGTGATAAAGTTTTTGCTTATCTGCCCCAAATTACCACAGATAGTAATCAAGTACGGAAACTCGCAAATGATTGGCAAGGCCCCTTTACGATAGATCATAACACATATACCTTAAACAACGGTAAAACAGTACATTTTCAAAGGCTCAAACGAGCTATAAAAGATATAGAGCATGTGATAATAGACGATAATAACGAATTCACGTTAGTAGACAATGGTGTTGATGTGTATGAAAAATATGATAATTTAACTAGTTTTTCAGAGGATGAATTTTCCGACACTGAGTACAATTGTGATAATATTAATTCTGATAACTTAGAACCACGTACGCTCCCCCAAAGAAGGGCGAGAACTACTTACGCTTATGATCCCAACATTTGGGATTTAAATCTTATAACTCCATTTAGGAATGAAACCAGTAAATCGCAAATGAGAGTCGCCAGCTCCACCTGTCTGTCACCAAGTGAGAAGGAGGATGGAAGGTAGCTGACTTGAATGAGATGCCTCAACTAGGCATGAGAGACACGTATCTCCGCTTGCTGAGGCATGCGCAAGAAAAAGAGGACGTCAGGATGGTGCTGAGAAGAGTCTGATTCCATGTGGGCGACACGTTGCTCCACAACTCGGAGAGCAGACAGCATTTCCCAAGACGCCCTCCGCATCTTGCCCCTATGTGAAGAGACACATTTGCCCACGTGCGTGAGAGGAGCTGGCAACCCCCACTTTAAAAACTTATGATTCGAGAGTACCTTTTAGTGCTTTACAACTTGTAAATACCCCCATAAGAGCGACTTGATAGCCCCTTGAACCTCTTCCAACGCCACTTCCACTGTGAGATCTCAGAAGACAGAAGAGAGAAGAAGAAAAATATCTAAAGTTTGCGATGAAACACTACACCCGTACTATATTGCAACTCGAAAAGCCATAGCCATTATCCGTGATAATATATCAGAGGAGACTAAAGATCAACTCCGCCATACATACAACAGATGTGACATGACTTGCTCTATCAACGTCATTCCTTTTGTCATAGATGCCTCCAGTTGCCCCAAAATTAATACAATCATTGGTTACGACTCCAGGATGATGGAAAGTTTGAGTCGCTTGTATTGGCGCAGCACAGTGCACACCTTTTTTGATGATGATTTTAATATATATAACTTATGCCAGTTTTTGAATAGTGGCAAAACCATTGATAGCTTCGAGTGTGTAAACATGGATTTCCAAAACCTCCTCTTTATTTACTTCTTACAGATATCTGAGATTATTTACTTCTTATGGATATCTGAGATACAAACAGAGGACATAATGGAACAAATCGAGTGCATTCATCTAATAATGATAGTCTGCGGCCAGTACGAAACTTCAGTACCTGAACCAATAGAAAACCTACATTTTCAGATGGAGAATTTCTTAATCTTATTGAAAGATGATTATGCTCCTATCTCTTCACATTCCACAAGCCACCTTCCCATCACTAGGCTCATATATACCGATTTACTTCTGTGTCAAAGAGTGCCATCCCACCGTCTAGCTGTTGACCAGAAATTGATTATTGACGTCCTGCTCCAATCGCAGACCCTAGAAGTTACGGATCCCAACACTCCCTCACTAGTTACCGTAACCGATATGAGAGTTAGCTTCGCCTTCACTCAGAGTGGCCAACTATTAACTGAGATTCAAACTATCTGGTCTGATTTAAAGGCAGATTTCAACCCCGAGTCCGATTGGCCCCATTTAGATATATCTAGTCCATCGCAGACTTATCACTCGTCTGTAGAACGCACTCTTTGAGACATCAAAGTCTCCTATAACACCCAGGATAAGAAAAATTTTAAGGAACAGCTCTTTGCAGAGAAAAATCTACCAGATATATATGCCAGAGGAGCAATTTGGATACTCGCAATATATCTCACAAAGGAGCCTCAACTACAGATACCCATGTCACATGAGAAAAGAACATCCCTCATGAAAATAACGATCCATGAATTAGCCGTTCGCCCACTGACATGGAAAGTAAAGAACTGGCTGCTGTATAAGTGCAGTCCTCCTTCATCCCCTGGAAAAACGAAACACGTCATGGACAAGTTTGAAAAATATTATGCCCGACTGGTGGGGGTGAGCAGTGTTACTGGCAAGATGTCGATTATGTTAACTAGCAATTGACTGGGGATTTGTCTGTCGGACATCAATATTTTTTCTGATACAGTAAAGAAGTACATGTGGGGCGCCACCGCCAAGACAAAATTTGCCATATTTCATTCAGATAACGCTCCCTTGAGTATGAGAAGATTTGTAGAACGATTGCCTGGATCAACACAACAATTTCTTGATCAAGTCACCAAGTTCGACATCTATGAAAAAAACGAAGTTCTATTCAACATGCAGCAAATGAAGTATCCTGAATGCGGGTATGGTCAATTTATCAAATCAGCTAGGCATGTTAACAAAGAAGGCAAGATTATTCCCATCACCATTTTCGACCAGGTGATGTGGACACCGGAGCAATTTTTTCGAGAGGAGGAGCTACTAGCATCTTTGGCGGTCCAGATGTCTCCCCATATTTGGGACTTGATCAAAAAAGTAAACTTAGAAAAATTCGGAGGTAATGCAATCTCTCCTAAACCGACGCCACAGTGGTCCGTAACAGAAGATGAACGCATTTTAATGGTCGAGCATGATCCAAGCAAGTTTCTCGATGATCTTAACGTGCAGCAGAGAGTCCTGGTCGACAGCCGCGATAAAGATGTCCTCTCGTTGATGAAGTGGTGTCTTACAGAGATGTTCACCAAGGAGGAGTTAGTCATTTTACAATTCCCAGGGCGACACGTTGCTCTGGATGTAGAATGTACTACTTCCCGCATACAAATCTCCATGCAACAGATCAAAAGCCTATGACAAAGGGGACTCAGAGGAAAGCTCTGGGATACTATCAAAGACGCCCACATAAATTATCCAGTAATGATAGGGACCACCACTTTAGCCTCCCATGCTAAGTTCAGTGAGATGGAAAAGAAGATCAAAACTTCGAATCTTTTATGTATTCCACTGCCTATGATCAAAACCCTGTTAATCCAGCCAAAATAGAAAGTATGAAAGCCCAAAAAGAAGGTCGCTGTGCAATTATCAGATCGGATCAATTTTGTCAACAGTAAACCAGAAGTGATCAAAGCTAGTAGAACAGGCGAGTACAAAATTGTACGAGAGAAACTCATCACAGGAGGCAATTCCGAGCGTGTATTCATTGATGGCAAGCTAACCATCACTGATATTTTTATGCAGGGACTACCGATTCATACGCAACTACAAGCGATAAAGGAAAGACTCACCACACTGCAACCTCATGTCCTTATCCTCTTCCAAGCTGCTGGAGATCTAATGTGGATAAACAATGTTGAAACTGTGACTTGGTACTACGATGTTACGAAGAGGATTGAAATCATCACAATGATAAGAGCCAATGTATCTGATCCAGAGGAGATGATGCTAAGTCAAGTTCAAGAATACTGCTCACTATTTGTTGATCATGCGACTACCATGGGGTTCCTGCGACAAGTTTTTTTACATTTTTACCCTGATACCAAGATTAGTGTGGACGATGCTCATATGTCTGACACAGATGTGATGATGACGTTAATGATCACACTAAAGGGCCTTCGGCTTTATGAGCGGTTCTACAATACATTTACAAGGCGGTTGAATAACCTTAGGAGAAATTGTCCCATCAGCAATCAAATGCCAACCATCAAATTTCTGCGGCTGAAGAACGAGGTGGTAATGCAAAGAGAAGAACTTATGCAGATAACCTGAGAGGCACACTATGTGGAAGTCCAAACATGGGATGGTGAACTTGCTACAAAGATGATCATGGCCACACAAAACAGCGTTTCTGGGCCAGCCCTTCAACTGCTAGCCGAAAATTAATTTGAGCAAGGGGGGCGTGTAGAGTCACTCAGGGATTTTGTTGATTTTATTCTTTAAAAACTTTACTTTGTATTATTACGTCACTATGACGTCAGTAGCTATTTTCGATCTTAGGTTACTATTGCTAGTTTTATGTCCCCTTGATGGTGCTTATTGTTGCTCAAATTTAATTTTGCGAGGGAAAAGAATTCGATCATGTTAAACTATGTTGACATCTTATTATTGTAAACAAAGGCAGGTAATAGTTAAACATTTGTATAAAACCTGAGAAAAATGTAGTGATAGCTTAATAGATTTTATCTACTCTCAACTGCCATTTTTACCATTGGATTTTCTATTTATTTATTATCTTTATGAAACTTATTGCTTAAGATCAGCAACAATTTGGGAGTGCTTTCACTAGCACAAGGCGACAAGTTGCTTCTGGGGGTCTGTTGATTACCCAGTCTGAATTGGGGACTCATTAAGTTACGTATATGGTTATGTTTAAGGAAATAATAAATCTCTCTTTCATATTTCAACACGTACATGCACTTATAAAACCTAACACTGTGATGATACCATGCTGTGGGCTAGCACGAATATCTGGCAATTACAGATTATTTAATAGTGAGCTGAGAGATAACAATGAAAGTGAGAGTTTGTATTTTCTGAAGTGAGATAGAAATTATGCAAGTGAGACAAATAGGGTAGCACCAGTCAATAGGTTAAGCACTTTACTTCTGGATGTTCTGCTTTGGCTGGAAGCCATAGGAATTGGTCATCTTGGATCTTACCTAAAGTAGTTTTGTTACATGGATGAATTACCAATGTTACATCTATAAGTTATAAATTCTATGTTATTCCTTTTTCCGCAATTGTGGCTGTTCTGTAAACGCTATTCAAACCTTCTGCAGAGTCAATTAAGTTTCTAGTTAAGTTTCCATACCAGCCCGCAATTCTACACTAAATTTTAGCTAAAGAGTCATGCCAACTACCATTTTGGTTTCAGTTATCTTACCATAGCCCATTTGATATCATAATGGAATCTCATATAACTCACTCAAAAACTCATAAAGCCCTCACTGTTGATGACCTGCAAAAAACTTCCTGTGACAAACTCCTACAAATGGTTGTAAGTCTCCAAAACAACCTACTCAAATCCCAAAACCAAAAGGAAAATCTGGAACAACAATTACTTGACGCTTACTGTAAAGAACAAGATTTAGTTGAGAGATTAAGTAATCTTCAAGAACAATTCGAAGAATTTAAAAAACAAATACTTGATCATAATCAAAAACAATCAGCACAACTAATTTTTCAAGAGAACCAATCTAATCCCATTGACGTAACTCCCCAACTTAATGCAATTCATGAAGAATTTTTTCAACAATTTGAGCAACTTGAAAAGAAAATGTCCAAAGACTTGAAACAATTTTTTCAAGAAATCAAAACAAATAAAATTTCCTCTGAAGTGTTTCAGCCTAGCTATGACGATTCTCCATTACACGAATTTCCAACAAATGCGACACCAATTAATATAGTTCAACCCCCGAAATTTAACGGAAAAATTGATGCTGCATCCCCTACTTTTGATGAATGGTTTGCACAATTTGAACTATATATGAAACAAATGAAATTGGATCAGACTACTGCCACTTCTCAATTAGCTTTTTACTTGAAAGATAAAGCTAATACCTATTACCTTAGTTTTGATGAAGAAACTAAAAATGGCTATCCTACACTAATCAGAAAACTCAAATATCATTTCAACTCCAGATCAATTAAAAAACAATATCAAATGCTATTGTTTGAACAACAATACAAATGAAACAATGACATCACTGCACACATAATGCAAATCCAAAGATTATTATGACGTCCAGTGAAGACAACAAATACAAAGCTGAAGACTTATACAGTTTTATCATACACAGCTTACCTGTTAGCATTTGATGATGCTTAGAAAATAAAT
>CABFPE010001128.1:82432-92710 GCA_900660155.1 Hofstenia miamia | reverse complement strand
TAATGCTTCAACAGTTCTTCATCCCACAACTAAATCGACGGCAGAAGGCTTCAATGGTCTTCCAACAAGACGGTGCACCTCCCCACTGGAGTCTTGAGGTTAGACATTTTTTGAATGAAAAGTTTCCGAACCGTTGGGTTGGTAGAGATGGTCCAATTCACTGGTCAGCTCGCAGCCCTGATCTGACCCCATTAGATTTTTTCTTTTGGGGTTATATCAAAAGCCTGGTGTACACTCCAAACAAAGTGATTCGTGATGTTGCCCACTTGAAAGAAGATATCCAGAATGCCATTACTACTGTTGATCGCCAAATGTTGATGCGTGTATTCAACAGTATTTCCAAACGCTACGAAAAGTGCATAGAGACTGGAGGTAGGCATATTGAACAATATCTATAAAACTCCTGTTATTTGTTTCTGAAAATATAAAATAATCTGTGGAATAATTGTTTTTGTTTTTATGTGATCAAAATTTTAAAATACGTAGGGACTTATGAAACACACTGTATATTATCTTTTATCCATAAGTAAAAAAATATTAAAATATGTTAATGTGTTCAATAAGTGCATGTGTATAAATATTTCTTAGCAAATTTGCTAGGAATATATTAAATTACTGCATAATGAAAAACATTTCATATACATATGCATCTATTACAAAGTGGGCAGTTATAATATTACATACAAATGTAGGTGACAGGAAAACATTTTGATGATATTGCGACCACACCAAAGCTGTTTGAATATGCAGTTGAATTAATCCATCGCATAACCAATTGCACGTGTAGAGAATTTACTATGCACTTAACCCAAATTGCACGTTGCAATATGTAAAGTAAATTTTAGATAATTATCAGTAATCGAAACAGCCTTTGAAGCAGCTGTCTACGATGGAATTTAGTTCAAAGACACGCTAAAGCAGTTTTGAGAGGTTGTTTGTTTGCGTCCATCTTAATGCCATCTAATTTAATTATATTGTGGGCTTATTAATCACAGTTTTCCAGTATCTACGATTTTCTTAAAAACAGCTCAATCAAGATTTTGCAGATATATCTTACATATGACTAGGGACCTTGTAGTTACTAAAATGCACTCCACTGAATGGGTCGTTTTTTTTTAGCTTTGACCTACCTACCGGTGAAGTGTGCTTCATTAAATATGTCAGATGTGTCATAGGCTGACGTGAAAAAATAAAGATTATTGCCTGCGATAACAATACATATTTACTGCATCCCAACGATGCAAATTCTATAGCAAATGCTTTGTTAATTTATGATTGGCTTTCAGCTAATTATAGGGCCAACCTGCTTACTAAATGAATAAACGATTATGTAAATTTTTAACAATTTGTGATGGGTTTAATTATAATTTCAAACACTTGAAATGGAATTTCGCCATAAGTCACGATCTAGTACGAAGACTTCTGACTTCGCACACTTGGGGTAGTTTATTTACATAAAACAAAATATTGAAATTTTTACCGAAACAACGAAGTACACTTACCATAAAACGTGGACAAACGGTTTGTGTATTTAATGTAATAGGTGGGTGGGTTAGGCTTAATTGCTCCATTATTGCAGTTGGTATTCATATAAGGACATCCTAACTATTTTTCAAATCTTACTGCTAATATAAAAATATATCTAACTAGAGTAATTTTTTGTTATTTTAAAATGTTAATGCCTAAAACTGATTTTGCTTGAAATATAGTGTAAATAAAATTTTTTCCTTCTATGAAAATCAGGATTAAATAGATCAGGTTTGATCCCGAAGCAGGTCAAGTCTGGTCAGATCTGAAGTGCATGTGAACTCAACACTAACTAATGCACATGGATTCAAAGTCTATGGATTAAATTTAACTGCTGGATGATATTCTTTAAAATGTAACAAATTACAAAATGTAGGAAACTGTAATATTTAAAATTTGCTAAGGTTCCTCAATTTACTCCATCAGTGCACATTATGTAGAGTTCAATATTACGAAACTTATCAACTTCGTGTTTTACGTAGTCTATACAATATTATTTCCGGAAGATTTAGTTCTGACAGTATTAACAATGCTTTCAAATTCAATTGCAAAAAGCATAAATATACTAAGGCACGCTTAATTGGGGTTGTGAATGCCGCTCGATATTCAAATACAAGCAAAATATATTTAAAGAATTGGAATTTATATATTATGATTTTAATAAATTAACAAGAATTTGATATATTATAATAATCCAAATTGCAAATCATTTTAAAAGTGATAGGAGACCAATACTTAGAAATCTTTCGAAAATGTTAATCATACATTTATGTAGAAGAGACTTTCAAGTACATAGAATATAAATAACAAAATAAGTGAATTCAATATTTAGTGCAATGTGGAAAATACTGGGCAATTGTTGCTTTAACTTTCTTAATGTACAATTAAATTAATAGTATGTATGATTCTAAATATTGGTCCCGTGTCACTCTTAAAGTAATGAGCAATTTGAAACATTGCAAGCAATTTATATTTAGCATTCGTGTTTACACAATAAAGGTAAAAACAAAAATTCAATTTTGATAAATTTTGCTTGCATTTGAACATCGAGCTGATTGCGAATATCTAACAAAGTCACAACCTCGCTTAATTCACAATAGACATGGAAGTAGTTCCTGGCGAAATTACAAATAAAACTCCAACTTATTTTTAAACTAAAATTTCGATTAAACGGTTATCATTTTAAAAAGATTTTTTAATAATTAATTCACATTTTCATCACGTTGAAATTTACCTATTTTTCATACACAATATTAATACCATTTTTACTCGTGAATAAATTTTCAATAAAATCATTCTAAAACGACAATGTTATTTTTCATATTAGTAATTTGATCAAATAATGCCAATTTTCAGTCTCTAGGTTACATTTTGTATTAATTTCGTAAACTGATTATTGAAACCAGATCATAACTTTTAAAAATAACAAATATGAATTATTAATAAAGTATGACAGAGTATACCTCACATAATTGTTTGCAGATATGAATTTGCTTCTAGAAACTTCCAAGCATTGATATTCTGATATATTTAAAACATAGCTGTTTAATCTTACCCATATATTTCAATATAATTAACAAAACTGTCTTACAACTATTTGAAAATTAAAAATTGTTATGTAAATGATAAACTAACTAAAAATATAGATACATAATAAAATATAGTTTACATATTGTAAACATAATTCAAAATAAATTTTTGCCTCATTGATTTGGTGAGATTTAAACTCTCTTTGTTTTTACAAAAGTACAGCTGTGTTATTCTTACAACACAATTCAGAATATAGTTATTCAAAGTAATACAGTTTGAAAGAAAAATGTGTTCCTCAAAAAGGATTCCCTAATTATGGCTAAAGCCTTCACCAAGAATATATATATATCAATAAGGCATTTTGAAAGTTGACAAGATAAAAAAAGTATGGTTTACATTCCAAGTCCTATAGTGAACAGACCAGACATTTATGCCTGTTACCAGGGTTTTGAGTGCTCAGAATATTAAGAACTCAGTCTGAGTAACTTGAACTCATCTTTCTGAAAATTAAAAAAAATAGTTATAGTTTGACTATTTGATAGTGACATATCATTAGAAAATGATGCCATTGGCTAAAGGATCTTGACACCCATAATTGTTCAGTTGTATATCACTTATCCCAATTTCATTTCCTCCAAGTCTGATGTCATTGAATATCAAAAACCATTGGAGACACAATTTCAATAAAATTATTGTATATTTGAAAAAATAAATGTATTACTTTAGATTGTATTGTGATTAGTTTTATATTTAGTTTAGATTGTTGTAATGTGGAATTGCCAGTAACTATATGTAAATATGTTGAATAATTATAAACATTGACAGTTGCTGTTTTCATTTCATATATATTTTACAAATTAATAACAAACTCCTCCTGCTATAATACCTATCCTAACAAAAGTTACAAGTAAACTGGAGATCATGTTAGGGAAGAGTGGCCACACTTGGCCAACCTGATACAGATAACCTTAAGAAAGTATCATATAAGACTAGAGTCCTTTTTAAGATAAAGAATAAAGAAGCATATCTCTTGGGTGGAATAAATGAAAGTTACATGCTAAATTGAAATGCCTAAACTCATTGCAACTCTCATCTCATGCAATTTCTGTGAAAGTAATAAAGGTTAACTCTATTCACAAATGACATGCAGTACCACAAAGTTGTTAACTGTAAAGAAATTTTCTGAGAATAATCTTAAGAGAAACAAAATGAACACATTTAACAAATTTATAAAAAGTAAAACAGATAAACATAAACAAAATCATATATAGCCAAACATCCTACAGGTATAAATTTGTTCTTCTGCTACTCAAATTTTACTGCAATATTTAGCAGAAATTTAAAACTAAACATGTAGCACCATTGTCAGTTCCTCAAATTATCAATTGAAATAAAATGTTAAGAATTATGTTGAAATTGCACTAAAAATAAATAAATTAGAGAATTGATTGACTTTATGCCACATTATATACAACCAAATTGTTCTGGTCACTATTTGACAAAGGCATTGTATCAAAAAAATTTAAATCATGCTAAAAATAGTTTTTTTATTTTAATATAAATTAGAAAATATGCTTTTGCCATTTTTCTTAAAATTAGACATATTTGTGGGATAATCATTTTAATATTCATATTAAGACAGCAATTATTCCTATATTTGATGAATTTCCTAGAATTATATTTCTTTTATAAAACTGTATTATGCTTCTTATGAATAATTTAGGTGACATTGATAATTGCTTTCAAATGTAAAACAGCATTTTTTGCTAATATCATTTAATAATATTCCTATTTAGATTTGATAGCTTTTAGGTTTTGAAAAAGAATTTGTTCTCAATATGATTTGTTTGATTTGACAGTTTTTCATTAGATTCTTTTAAAATTTATTATATTATGCTTGTGCACATATAATAAATAAAATAATTTGCAAATTTAAAATAGTGTTATAAGTGATGATTCAACCAAAATATAAATACATAATATATTTTTCTACAGCTGTGTTAATATTAGAGTACAAATCAGAATGTAGAAATTCAAAGAAACAAAGCTTAAAAAATGTTTTCTGAGGGCACAATATTTCAAAAAAACAATTTCTCATTAAAAGCACATTATGCATACAAATCCTCAGTAACCAAGAATTCCTCACAAGGAAGAAAATAGCACTAGTATGATGATTTCAAATATAAACATTGTTGAAGTAAATTGAAAAAGAGCATAAACACAGTTCACACAAGTAAATTAATGTTTACATTTACTTCCACTGTTTTCCTATGTTAAATATTAAAAAATATACATAATACTTCACTTTTGAGAAGCATTAACACCTCTAGTATGTTAAAAAATCCTCAAAAGATAGTAGTGAAAAATTAATTTGGCTTTAATAAATTGCAATGCAAATATTTCATAATTATAATTTGGATATTTGACAGTAACTAGTGATTGGCAAATTATGCTGGTGGCTGGAAGATCCTGACAGCCATTATTATATTGAACTTTCATTTATTATGTTTAATGCATTACATTTGCAAAGCAGATAATTTGTATGAATCATAACTAAAGTGTCATCATTTTTGCAAATCTGTGCAGTTTTATTAGTGATTGTGAATTTGCTATAAAAGTTATAATCTATATTATTATTATAACTCTTGTTGTTAAATTTGTACCACTTGAAGTAATGCAAGCCTCAGACATCTCAGACTACTGGGATTATCAGGAAGTTGATATTAGGGTCATCCCCAAAATGATTGAGCATTAATTATACATTGAATTAGATATATTTCAAGTAAGAATTGTAAAAAAGAAATTTAGTCTTTTTGATGAATAGTCAAGGACAATATGAGTTTATATGTTGCAGCAGAAAATATGGTTTTCATTTGAAATTTACAATGAATAAGCCTGGCTTTTAAAAATGGAATTAGCAGCAAAACTTGTGATGCAAGCAAAAGAAAAAACAAGTAAGGAAACTGTACAGCAAAGTCAGGTGATGAAGCTCTGAGTGAAAATTTCATCACAGAGTTGTGGTTGTTGATGTATTTTGTTTCCTTACTACTTAAAAACTTTGTTTTGTGACTGCATTTAATAGTGATTGCATAATTATAATTACATCAATTATTATGTAATTGATTTTGTTATTTACTGTATTTGTAAATTTGATAATACCTCTATAATGCAATTTATTAAAGAAAACAAAGATTATTATAAGGTTTTTGTAGAAGGATCAATGATGTTTTAAGATCATGAATTTATATTTGATAATTGAATAATTACCAAATTAACTGAAAAATTTTAACCGTTATAGTAAAAGCTTAAATTTACTCATTTAAAAATAGAATGAAAATTGAAGAAAGATTTTTAAAGTGCAATAACAATTTCAGTTAAGTTAATACCAACTTTTTGATGCTTAATATACATTTAAGAAAGATGAAGAATAATCATTTATTCATTCATTGAGTTTATTCCACTATTCAGAACTGAGCATTCAGCAGGCATGATTACAATTACTGTAGAGTCACTTGAGGCACCTATTTTGATTTTATTCTTTTGATTATTTTGGCACTAAAAAATTAGAGTTATGTCACAGTAACATCATGATTTGTTGCTATCAATTTACATCAATTTCTTTTAAATCAATTTGTATATTTTCAAGAGCAGTTTTTTTGATCAATTTATTATTTGTCCCTTCAATCCAAACCTATGTGTAATTGCTCTTTAAATTTTGCAAGGGAACTCATGTGCAAGCTGTAAATATTAAGCAAGTAATAATTTAGGAAAATTGTAATAAATACTTGAGAGACTTGTAGTGAACACACAATATAATTCATCTTACTCCAATCATGTTTGATCTTCTCAAATTTATTTATATGCTAACCCCTTTTAGGTTTTGTCATGGATTTTCATTTGATAATTTTGCACACAATAAACATTCTCTGAGCTGAGTGCTGATGAAACCTCACAGAGAATGTCAAACTGGATTACTTGTTGCCATGTAGAACTGTGCCAGGCACATTCCCACTGGAATCACAATATGGAGATTTCACCTAAATAGTGGAGGTTGAATTACCAAGTAATTTAAGTTATCAGAAGTCAGCAAATTCCTGTAGTTATTAAAATAGTTAGATCCCTACCCACCAAGCAGAATGAGAATTAAATTAAGAAATTTAATTTACTGTGATTGGCCTGTATGGAGATTCTACATTAGCAATAGTAAATACTTTGCTTCATTTTCAACATCTGTGTTTTACACTTTTGGATATTTATTGTTGAATAAAGCTTAATAAAGGAAACACTTTTATACAGCCTCTTGACCAAACTCATTGACAGTTTCATGCTCAAGCCTTAAGCCTAAGAAATAAAGAAAGAGGGTTTACTTGTTAAACTTTGAATTAAATGTATTTTTAAAGTAAAAATTTATTAAAGCTCTTAACTTAGTTGTGAAAATTGAATAATTGAAAGCATTAACTACAATTGTGAAATGCTCTAATATTGTGGTATAATCAATGATAACAAGGATTAAAAATAAAGAAAAACTAAAAATATGTTTGTGATTAATTATTTATATTTTATTAGTGATAATTTAAAAACCTACAATTTTTACAAGAGTAATTATTTATGTAATTAGTATCTGTTGGTGTAGAGTTGCTCAGGGATTTTGTTGATTTTATTCTTTTAAAACTTTACTTTGTATTATTACGTCACTATGACGTTAGTAGCTATTTTCGATCTTAGTTTTATGTCCCCTCAATGGTGCTTATTGTTGCTCAAATTTAATTTTGCGAGGGAAAAGAATTTGATCATGTTAAACTATGTTGACATCTGATTATTGTAAACAAAGACAGGTAATAGTTAAACATTTGTATAAAACCTGAGGAAAATGTAGCAATAGCTTAATAGATTTTATCTACTCTCAACTGCCGTCTTTACCTTTGTATTTTCTATTTATTTATTATCTTTATGAAACTTATTGCTTAAGATTGGTGACAATTCGGGAGTGCTTTCACTAGCACGGGGCGACAAGTTGCTTCTGGGGGTCTGTTGATTACCCAGTCCAAATTGTGGATTCATTAAGTTATGTATATGGTTATGTATAAGGAAATAATAAATCTCTCTATTGTAGTTCAACACGTACATGCACTTATAAAACCTAACACTGTGATGATAGCATGCCATGGGCTAGCACGAATATCAGGCAATTACAGATTATTTAATAGTGATCTGAGAGATAACAATGAAAATGAGAGTTTGTATTTTCTGAAGTGAGATAGAAATTAAGCAAGTGAGACAAATAGGGTAGCACCAGTCAATAGGTTAAGCACTTTACTTTGGATGTTCTGCTTCAGCTGGAAGCCATAGGAATTTGTCATCTTGGATCTTACCTAAAGTAGCTTTGTTACTTGGATGAATTACCAATGTTACATCTATAAGTTATAAATTCTGTGTTATTCTTTTCCCTGGAATCATGGCTGTTCTGTAAATGCTATTCAAACCTTCTGCAGAGTCAATTAAGTTTCTAGTTAAGTTTCCATACCAGCCCACGATTCTACATGGCGACCATGACAGGACACTGACGTGATAACTGTTTAGTCTTGTTGTTTTCTTTCAATGGTTTGGTTGTTAGTTGGCTTTTCGTTTTGGTGTGTATCAGCTGGGATAGTTGTTTCCCCTGATTGCTGTGAGACTTCAGAGAAAGTTACCTATCAATGTATTCATTAACATCCTCACCCTTGAAGGATGGCAATGAAGCCTCTAGCCTTTCTTATTTGGCTGATGTCAACTGTTAAATTTCTTGTTTGTTTTACTTTTTACTAGTGCTTTTATATGTTGGATTTATTACCAAGTACTGCCGTGTTCTTTTCTCCCTTTTTGGTCTGTTAATCACTGTTACCCCATTTTTATGTGCTTTTCATTCGTGTGTGTGTGTGGGAGTGCTCCCCACTGTCAGTTCTAGAAATTATTGTTTTGTTGTCTAAAAGTCTAATGGATTCTAATTGTACTGTTGTTTATTCTCCTACTTTTGGGACTTCTCCAATTAGGAGTGTCCCCTGTGCAAGCATTGGTAACCAGGACATTAGTCCTTGCACCATTAGATCATTACTTACTTTTTCTCGACCTGTTTCTCCCACTGCAAATACCCAAAGGATGGATCAGAACGCCTCAACCCTCCCTTATAGTGATCCAAATGCAATGAGTCCAGCATTTCATCAAAATTTGCATCGTATCTTGAACACCCAAAATGCTCCTCTGATCCCCCTTCGTCCTCGCAGTTATGCTAGTGGTAATGAGCAGTCTACACCTCAGATTGATGTGCACCTTGCGGAGATCAAGCACTTGAAGGAAGCATTGTCACAACAGGTAGCTCTTAGGATGGAGAGTGAACGTCAAGTAGGGTCTCTTCAGGCTGAGATCAACACCCAACATGTGGCTTATCAAAGAATGGAGCGCCAGATGCTTGAGTCAACTATTGCGCTAGAATTACAAATACATGAGTTGAAGGGTGCTGTCAACAACCCGCACTGCCAAGAGGAGGTGTTGTCTCAAGGACATGACGAATATGTTACTCATGCTGCATTAAACAAAGCTTTGGATGAATTAGCCGAGAGGATCATTGGCCAAGTAGTTCAGCTAGTGAGTGCCAATCAACTTCCTCTAGATGTTCCTTTGTGTGAAGGGTTTTCCTCTATACCTTGTTCCACTAGTCCTTCCCACAGTCAACCTACTTTCACTCAGGCAGCTCTTACCCAACTATCTATGTTAACTACCAAAGCCACTCCTCAAACAGGATACGTCCAGTCATTACCCGATCTGGTGAGCACCGTTGTCATTCCTGCATTCAAGGAACAACACGTGAGCAATACTAGTCTGTTTACTGAAAAAGCTGGTATGAAAGATCAGCTGAGATATCATGATTCGATCCTTCCTCTTGAGTCCAATGGACAGGTACAATTATTTAGCAAACACTCTGTTCTGCCTAAATTCACTGGCCAAATTGATGCCATGTCACAGTCTTTCAACGAATGGGTTTTCTTGTTTGAGCTGACCATGAAACAACACAAAAATTCACAGGAGTCAGCCATCTTGCAGTTCCCCTTATATCTTAGCGGATTGGCATACAATCAATACATGATGCTCAATCCCACCAACATCAATACCCAACATGTGGCTTATCAAAGAATGGAGCGCCAGATGCTTGAGTCAACTATTGCGCTAGAATTACAAATACATGAG
>CABFPE010001128.1:40859-53914 GCA_900660155.1 Hofstenia miamia | reverse complement strand
TTTTTTTAGTCATTAAGCACTTTTATGCATTTATTCACAGTCCTATGTTGTATATATATATATATATATATATCGCTCTCGGAATTCTAGACATGAAATTTCTTATTCTATTCCATTTTGTGTAACTACATACATTTCTGACATGAAATTTTGATAGACTTTGCGTTCATTTTCATTAATGTTTCCTTTATAAAAATTTGAATTGGTCATCCTGGTTACCAAGTTACAGTGGATGAATTACCAATGCCTTTTGTTCTTACGATCTCTTGTTATTTAATTGTTCTGTTGGAATCGTGGCTGCTCTATGTAGGTCTAAAGTGTAACCTTCTTGCAGAGTCAACTAAGTTTCTTTTGTTAAAGCCAGTATAGTCCCCAGCCACCGATTCTAAAATAATCTTTACAAGTATAATGCCAACAAGTGAAAAAGACAGCCATTAGGGTAATTTGTGCAACCTTAGTAAAAATTTGTTAATTCCAAATTAATGCCGAATTTTTGTATTTCCTTTAGAAATCAAACCAAAGGTTTGGGAATTATTATGAAAATATTTGGCAAATTTTTTAAGATTTGCTAAACCTTGCAAAGATTTGGCAAATATTTGTCAAATTTTCTAATTGTTTGTCAAATAATACTTATTTTATGAATAAATCAAGCATATTAGCCAATCCAATATGCATTTCATCTAAAATCTACCAAACTTAGGTATTTAATAAATTATAAAAGCAGGTGAAAGAACTGCTTGCAATGTATACGAAAATCTGTGTACACTTTGTAAATAGCACCAATAATGGTTTAGTGAAGATGTTAACTAAGACACATTCTTGTTCAAGGACGTGTCCCTAACTTTTTCTCAATGTATGGAGATTTCTTCCTAAAGAAGTAGTTTCTTGTTACGTTATGAGAAATTTAAAAACTTCCTAAATTTTGTAAAAATACAAAGCTGTAGACTAGATCCATAGAAAACTGTTAAGTTATTACAAATTTTTTCAGAAAACATTAATGCTAGAGATTGTCTAACCACCAATACTAATAAAAATATTACAGCAAAATTCACATTCCAAAGTTTCAAACCAAAAATACAAAAGGAAACATCTCCTGCAGTTGAATTGGACTTTCGAAAAACTAATAAAAGCTGATCAGACGAACGTAAATCGCGATTTGGTATGTTTAACTGAAGTAATTCGGCTAGATATTTAGGTTTGATGATGTAGATAATTCTATGGATAGTACATATGATCTTATAATCAATTCTCTTTTATTGATAAACTTTTTAACTTCTTCAGCAATGCTAGTGCAGAACACTTCCTAGGTTTTCGGAAAATTAACCTTGCTGCAAAGTTTAGTGCAGACTGTAAGCGCTTCTGTAAATTTGTAGTACAACTGATTAAGAGTGCGTTTCCATAATCCGAACGTGGCAATACAATAGATTTTACTAGAGTAGCTGTTGATGCAACAGCTAAGTAATGCCGAATCCTCATAATATTACGCAGATAATATAATGCAGTTACTCCAACTTTAAAGGAGAAATTTTTGAGAAGATGAAAAATGTCAATTGACGTAATGAAGTTAAATTGTTGAAACAAAGGATCATACGGAATTTGATAAAACTTTCTTACCATGTGACAGACATAATAAAGAAAGGCTGCAGTTAAATTTGACACCTTATAATGAAAAAACTCGGGAAATCTATTAATAAATTCACATTCATTTTTGTGATTAGGTAGTGATCTTATTGATTGCTCTATCATTCCTATCAATCTTTTACTCAATGAGAAAAATAATTTAGAATTTCCAAAGTATGCAGACATCCGTTGATTGATATATTCACCTTTGGCCTTCCTAAACTCATTTCAAAAATCTTGCAACTAATTCGATCAGCTTTTTTATCAAGTAAAAAGTTTGTTGATCTCAATTTTTTCCTAAACTTAAGAGGAGTCATTTTCAATTATCAGTTCTTCATTAAAATGTTAATATTTAATATCTGCAAATTCACTTATACTGAAAAGTCCTTTTATGTATTATATCTAAGCATGTTTTTAGTAATTATGTAACAAACATAAATAATATTACTTCAACAAACAAAGAGGTGTTTTGTTTGGTAGGTTGTTAAATACAAATTGTTCTGTTCTATCATCTGTAAATTATTGTTTTCATATTTGGAAAATATGAACTCCAATTTGAAAATTATTTTAAATTTAGATTTTGCTTTAAATTCTTTGAAATGTCAAATATAACCAGTCCAGATAAATTCGTATAACTCACTGATTTCTGAAAAAATCCATAAAATGTATCTCAAAGAGTGTTGAATTGTCACTTAAACTTCATAACTCTATAGTATTAAAAGATCTCATTTTAACCGAATAAATTATTTCTGTTACAAGACTCGCTCTATTATTTGTTGGTTTGGTAATAATTCGATTTTTTAATTAAAATGAATCATAATTAAAGGTTGGAATTTGTATATCTTTCAAACAAATAAATATTTAAATTTTTAGAAGAAATGCCGTAAGCTAGACGGCATGTGTCAGCTTGCTTTGGAACTATAAAATCTTTTAAAGGAAATGAGGTCCATTGGTTAAACCATGTAATAAACTAAAATTCAGGTTTGATGTTACTTTTATTGGGCTTGACTCACAATCATATACTCCTACGGTTTTCTTCAATTCTGAAATGTTTCCTTAAAGAATTAAATCCTCATAATATAAAAATTAATAAAAATATAGAAAATCTGAAAAGATAGAGTGCCTTTATTACATTTCACTTGTATCTGTTCCATAGGGCGCGTTTTCACAAGGAGGTCCTCAATGGGTTTGGTGGTATGCTCATATAAAGTGGATTAGGTAAGTTCAAATGTTATTACCATGGGCTTTTAATCGATGATTACCTGAATATTAAGAATGGAGAAACATAATTTTTTTAAAATTGAAATTTTAAATGAAAAGTTTTGAATTTTTTTATGTACTTCAGATAGAGCAATGCAAATTGCTCTAATAATTTATTAAAATTCTAAATGCAACACAAGATATAACATTCTCCTTTTTTCATTTTTATATTAAAAGAGATTTCTAATTTTGTGAACAGTGCACAGATGTGGGACCACCACAATAAACATTTGATATGTTTGACTACACTGTACGAACAATGCATGACTCATACAGCTCGATCCCTGGATTTGGGCTGGCCATGCTCTTGACAGCCTGCCTAAAAAAAATTGGGGACAACTTACAGAGAACCAAATATTTGTTTAGTTGTTATTACCATAGGCCTTAGACCACCTTATTTTCTGAGCATTAAGAATGGGTGTTTACAAAAATCGCATTTTTCATTGAAAAAAAATATTTTTATGTAAAAGAATAATTTTTATAACAGTTGTAATTTTAGGCTTATTACTATAAGTATATATATAGATATTTTCATTTTTAGGCTTAAAAAATATTATTTTGACTGAAAGGTTGTATTTTTTTGTTATGATTAAATCAGTGTGGGTAGCAATCGAGAGATATCAATGGCTTATCACTTTTTTATGTAACATGATTTTCATTCAATCAAAATGCATTACTCCATCAGTCAAGCAACAATAAAGTCGTGTTTGCAGTCAAAGATCGCAAATTTTGAAGCTATATCTAAAAATGGTTCCAAAATTGACACCAATTACGCTCTATACTTATTGAAGAACTGCTTTCATATGCCTAAGTTGCTCTACTTTCTACGTACTGCTTCATGTTTCAGCTTTCTCGAGGAGTTAACTACATTTGACACTAAACTGCTGCACACCCTGGAGGATGTGCTCAAAGTTTCTCTCCCCGGGGAGTCTGCCAAACAGGTCTTCTTGCCAGTTCGCCTGGGTGGTTTAGGGCTGCCTAGTTTTGTTCAGCTTGTACCTTCAGCTGTTTTAGCTTCAGACTTTGGTTTCCCAGATTTTGAAATCAGGGGGAACATTTATATGGAAGCCATCACAGCTACTCAGGTTTGGGCTACATTGTCTGCAGGTGCTGAGCCAACTATTGAAAGAAATCTTCAGCGAAACTGGTTCAACCCTGTAAACGAGCGTCTCAAGACATACATCCAGAACAGCCTGCCCTCAAGCACTCGCAAAAGTTTTTTCTTGCTCAAGGTTGCAAAAATGGCGAGTGGCTCAACGCTGTCCCCTTGAAATCCATCAGTCTTAAATTAAGTGACAGCTGCGTCCGTGTTGCCGGGGCTTTATGTTTGGGCTCACCTGTTTGTGTTCCACACACCTGTAAAATTGCAAAAATGTTGATACCCTTGGGCTCCACGGCAGGGCCTTTCGTGTGGGACGTTACTGTGGTTGACTCCTTAGCTCCTACCTGCGCAAATATGATAAGTAGTTATACCATTGAAGCAGAGAACCTTTAGTGTTCCAAATACCGCGAAATCATGCACGATGGCGACTATGTGTTCCAGCCAATTGGCATAGATATCCAGGGAAATTTCGGTCCATCAACTTCATCTTTTCTTAATACTTTAACTTATAAACTTGTTGAAAGCCCAAAAGAAAATCGATCTGGTGCTTTTTTCTATCAAAGACTTTCTATTTTGATTCAACAGTTTAACTTCGCCTGTGTTTCAGGGACAATTAAAAATGATTGTTCTCTTGATGATGTCTTTTTCCTGTAGAGACCAATCTAGGAAGACCTACACCACAGATAAACTACGGCAGTCCCTTAGAACTACACCAATTTAAAATTCCTTAAATTGATTATAAGTAATGTTGATTGGTAACCAAATTTTAATTATTGTAAAGTATATTTGTAACCAAGATTGATAATTTGTAACTAAGATTATATTTGTACTGTTGATTTAAAATAAATTTCGATATTTAGAAAAAAAAATTAACAAATTTGTTCACTCTTCTGCTTTTTGCTAATATATCTTTTAGTTCAACTTTTAAGATTCTTTAGGAAATGATAAAAATATTGTCAGGATTTCCATTAATATGTTACATTAGACCTGGCATATACATTCTTCACTGCATAATGACCTAAATTTCAATGTATTATTTATTTTGTAAGAATTAATACAAGCATTTGCTCAGTAAAAGTTTATTGCTTAATCTGAAAATTAAACAGTTAATACACTTACAAGTAAAATATTTGCAATTAAGTTTAGTACTCCTTTCCAGCAATGTTCTGTTCACCGCACTGTGAAAACAGCGTACTGGCAAATTTTCAAGAAAATTTGAGAAAGATGTAACACTGATTAGGGATTCTGCGACTCACCTGAAGGTTCCTTCATAATGTCTCCAAAAGCGTGGAAAATTGATAAATATGCACACAAGCAAAGTATGATGAATAAAATATTCAGAAATATTGAGAATGTCATAGCTATACATGACGACATTTGTATTGCAACTGCTATGAAAGAGGAGCATGTCACAACACTTAAAGCAGTGTTTCAAAACGCATTGAAAAGAAATATCAAATTAAATAAATGGAAAATCCAGTTAATGAAAAGTACAGTTAAGTACATGAGATTTCTTATCAGTGATTGCGGGTTCATAGTGACCAAGTAAAGATTGAAGTGATCAAGAAGTATGCAAAACCAAGTGAAAAGCAATCTCTACCAAGACTTCTGGGTATGACCAACTATCTATCTGAATTTATTCCAAATTTCGCAGAAATAACTACTCCATTAAAACACTTGCTAAAGGAAAGTTCAGCTTTTTCATGGGATCAACAAGAGGAGAGTGCCATTAATCACTTGATTGAAGATGTAACGTCAGATCCAGTTCTAAGGCATTTTAATAATGCACTCCCTGTAGCATTACCAAAGTCATTGGAGCATGAATACATCCAGGAAAACAGACCAGTAGCCTATGCAGCGAGATCAATGATCAACACCAAAGAAAACTACTCGCAAATATAAAAGGAATTGTTAGCTATTACTTATGCATGCACACATTTCCATCAAAAACACGTATGGAAGATCTGTAATTGCTGAATTGTACAACAAACTGCTTGAGAGTTTACAACATAAGCCATTATCAAGACATCCTCTGACAGTTCAATGTTTGCTTTTAGTACTCCAAAAGTACGCGTCAATGAAGGAAAACTGATGTTTCTTGCTGACACACTACCAAGATTTAAACTGATCTTGAGAAAAAATTTCAGATAACAGTACATTCCATTAATATATCGTGAAATCTTAATCTTAAGTTAATTCACAAAGAGTTGTTGAATGATTACACTTAAATTAATGTGATAAGGTATATTAGAATAATATGGCCTAATTGAAACCTTCTTAGCTCACATGAACAGAAGAACTTGAAGAAAATTCAACACAAGCTGCACATCAAGGAAAACATCTTCATGTGTGGCTGCAGTGTCTATATACCAATACTATGCCGTCAACAAGTGATTGAAGCTGCACATCAAGGACAACATCTTCATGTGTGGCTGCAGTGTCTATATACCAATACTATGCCATCAACAAGTGATTGAAGCTGCACATCAAGGACAACATCTTGATGTGTGGCTGCAGTGTCTATATACCAATACTATGCCATCAACAAGTGATTGAAGCTGCACATCAAGGACAACATCTTCATGTGTGGCTGCAGTGTCTATATACCAATACTATGCCATCAACAAGCGTAGAATCTTGACAACCTTCCAACTAGTAAACTTAAATGTAAATTAGGAGCTACTTCGAATATTTCCTATTGTTACCAAGTAAGGTAAGTTGTAGTTACTTTAACCTTTAGCCTAATAACTAAGCAACAACTATAATTGACACTAGAAGTAACAACAGTAATTTAGGTTCAAGACAGGAGATGGTTGGTACAAAGTACAGGGTTATGCACCCGACCTGAAGCATCACACAAAGAGGAATTGAAGAGCTACGATGTAATTATTATTTCCAACAAACACCTTTTCATCGAAAGAAACACTAATCACCACCACAAGGAATCAGTGCATGAAATGTTGTGTGATAATGAAATTGTGACAATGTGTGGATAACCTACTAATTTATTGCATTGATTGTTCTTGTTATTAATGATGTTATAAGATAAAGATTCGCAACCTGATTGCATTAGCTTGTTATCATGCCTTACATGTAATAATCCTACAGATAAATATATATGCTAATACCCTATAGTACATGTGAACAATCAAAGCCGCCAGCATAAACATAGGAATTGGGTCCATAGGTCAACTAGGCATTAAATACAATGTAATACCGTTGATAGACTTCCAATACAAACAAACTGCAAATTCTCCTATGAGGGCTAATGTAAACTTAATAATGTAATAAAATGAACAATGATCAATAGGAAAGCTATAACGGAGAAAAATCCCTATCATTACACCTAACTGATGAGCACATCGGTTAGACCAACAGCTACCAGCCACAGCACAGCCTTGGGAATGGCACTAGCCAATAACAATTCATTGCTAAGTGCTAAGCCATTACAAATTATCTCCTTTTAAACGAAGTCGTGGACCACTGCCTCGAATACCCTAGTGCTCAAACATTTTTAGCTTTCCATTTAATTAATAAATAAACCTGACAAAAAGAAAACAAAGTAATCCAATAAATTTCGGCCATCAACAAAATATAATATTGCACAGCTTTTATACTAGAAATTGTTTAAACACTCAAATATTTGGCTAGTACCTGTTATTGTTGAGTTGTTGACAATTTATTAAATCTTGATTATCTTTTGTCTGCTGCCTTGCGCATGTCAGTATTAATTAGCTTTTTGCGACTTTGCCTTTTTACGAATTGTCAAATATCCATTTTGTACTTCCAATTTAATTAATAGAAAAATTACTGCTTATAAATTTTACAAATAATTAACTAATCATAATCATGTGTTGTACAATTAATATTTATATCAAAATTCAGTCTTAGTTCCTTCCTTTGTTTCTCTTAATTTGACCACACATGATTTGAATTATGTTACACTTGTGCTTGACTGCTTGTGATGTCATTCCTACTTATGTAGCTGTCAAGGATTTTTCACCACAACTTCACATCCTTGTGCACATGGAACTCCCTCAAACCCTCTACTGTTATGTTTGCTTTGGGGAAATGAGAAAACAGATCTTATCAGTAATTTTTCTACACTTATCTATCTTTTATTTGTGGAAAATGAACAATGTCAGTCTCAATTGTGTCTTGATACTTTTTCTGCATTGTATATTGTTTACTTTTGGAATTTGGGATATTTGAACTTCTTTCTTCCTGTTAGCAAAATGCTCTCTGCTCTTCTTAATTTGTGTAACCAGGTATCTTTGAGCTACACCTATGCTGCTTGGCATAGTGAATCTGCCTGATCTACTCTCTGTAGCTTCTCTCCCATGGCTTCACTTCAGTAACTGTCTTTGAAATTTGATTGTGTTTATTCCAAAAGTCAGTTAGATCATTAATGCACCATATATCTGGTTCATTCAACTTTATATTTATAGCCTCTCAATATGGCTGAATTCTTATTTCAATTCTATTTTCATATATGTCATATGATATCTATTCATCAATTTCTTCCTCACATATGCTGTCTACATCAACTATTAAAGTATGAGTATCTGCTTGCCTGGCAGAATGTCATCTATGCATGTAGATTTTCATTTTATGAAGTGATTGTTTCCATGTCTTAATACTTTATGTCATATATTTCTAGAATTTTGCTGCTTTATTGCAATGTTTGAAGGCAATGTATACAAACTTGTAGATCCCATATGTTAATATGAATTCTGTTTCCTCAATATCTTCTTGGTCCATTACCACATGCCAATATGTCTTACTTAAATCAGTTGATGGGAAATATTTACTTCATTGGCCTAAAAAAGCATTTTTTCTTTAGAGATTTTGATGAATTTTTTGCAAAGGCTTATGCAGAGTCTCTACTTACTACCATGTTTATGAATAAAGTTGAGGCTAACTGGGGACTTTTGCAGACACTAATTCTCCCATTATCAATAAATTCTGTTACAATTTTGTTGTATTCTTCCTTGAGGTGCACAGGTACTCTTCATATAAGTCTAATAAATTTTTTGAATTTGGTTAGATTTTATGTATTTTCCCAATAGAATACTTCATTTCTAATCATTCTGTAGTTGAAAGTTTTGTGTGCTTATTTAGAACTTCAATCTGTCTCTTTTTTGTTCAATTCCTTTTCTTTTTCTTGAACTACCCTTGTTCTTCCTCTTTTTCCTCTTGTATTATGTTAATTGATTAAATAATTTCTTTTAGAGCTCTTTTCAGGGATGTACTGAATATTATGATGCATCCCTTTTAGATTTTACTATTCTGTTGATATGTTTCATTATTAGTATTCCTCTGATGTCCTTATCTAATATGCACAAGCTGTTCATAGCTTAGTATATCATCATCTATCTCTTTATCAATTTTTCATTTGTGACATTAGTTTGACATCTACCATTAGCTTAAATTTGGAGAATCTACACTGAACTGAGATTGGCCTAAGTTCTGTTACACATTAACTTTTGATAGGGTGAGATGTCCTCTATAGCAGGCACCACTCCATAAATTCTTTCAGCAACTTGATTTAACATTACTAGCTTAATTTAAACTATTATCTAATTACAATTCTTTTGTAATTGTGTGATTAATGTGATTTATTTTAGATCAATTGCAGCTAACAGGGCTGAGAAAAATGAATTAGGAACATTAGGCAATACCAAGTTTCAGGCAAATGGTTATGACTTATGGAAGGATCTCAGTAACTATGTATTGAGTGTAGTGTAGTGTTCCCTATTGTTGCTTACCTTTGATAATTTTGTACACTGGTTGCTTTTGTTATTGAGTAGTGGAATAAACTAATTTTTGACTACAGGAATGCCTCAGCTTTTATTATACCTAAAGAAAAACAATTCTATATATAAATGTGTTCAGGACCCTTTATACATATTAAACAATTGCTGTGTCCAGAAGAATTGATATATTAATAAGTCCACAAACAATTATTAATATATAATACATTTGAGTGCTCATAGATGCCTCATATGTATAGTAGTTCTTATTCTTCACAAATTTGTATCTAAAATAAAAGTTTTACCTATGATTAGCTGTTCAGCTATTTGAGTGTAATTATTATAACTATGAGTGAAGTGATAGAAATGCTATACAAGAAAAAGTTTTATTTGTACACTTAACCTACAAGCACACTTTCATTCAAAGAACATCTGTATGAACAAATGACAGATGGAGAGGTGCAGCCCTACCAAAAGCCTGAAAATTGAATTTGGGGTTCCAGAGAAATACTCATGAGCTTTAACAATTAGCTTACCATTTGCATTATTAATTAATCTCAAATAATACAAAATAAATCTAAAGATATTGAAGTAATCAATCAAAATAAATAATCATATGGTATTGATATCAAAATATGCAAATAAATCAACATGTACCTGTCCATCATAATAAACTGTTGTTCATATATTATTTACTGCAGTTTGCCACAATTTTAATATTAATTTTTGAGTGGTATTGTCCTCAGCAATATTTTATTGGCAGTTGGTTGACAGATACTATTTCAGTAATTAATTAATACTTGTACAAATTGTTGATGTATAAATTGGCTCTAATCAAAAATAATACAAACTTACTAAAAGCATTTTTTAGATTTTCTTTTCTTTTTCTTTTTCATGCTAAGTTTGCCACATTTTTTTGAGCATATTCAAACATGCCATCTAATTATGTGATAGTTATCCAAATACTGATTATTGAAACTTCACCTGTCCATAATTAAAATATATTGAATGAATAAATAATTTAATAACATTTTCTTTGTGATGATTGAAAGTTCACCTGTCCTTATTGAAATTATACTGGTTAGCCAAATATTAAAGAAGTTAATTATAATGGTTGATGATTATGAATCTTAGGTGAACTTGCATATGTCTATGTTTCTTTGACCATGATCTCACAAATTGCTTTTGCAATTTTGAAAAATAACACTATGACCCAATTAGAATAATGAAAAAATTCTTTTAAATGTAAATGCCTAGACTTATCACATGCAAAATTATGGATATATTGGCTCAATTATACGAAAAGTATGTAGGTGGGGTAATGTTGGAAAGCACAACCTAAATATTATTATGTAAAATTGAATTGGAAACCGATTTACTGCTCTATGCTTTCTCACACAAATAATATCTAAAATAATTAAATATTGTTTTTAATGCATGATATTTAATTATTTTACCTGTATAGTTGCATTTGTAAGGTGTTGCATCACTTGACAATTCTAAATATGCTTAAGTAATAAATTATTCTGTGCAGATGGTGTACAAAGTCTTGAAATTTTCTGTTAAGGAGATGATTGAAAAGTAATTTAATTTTGGTTGTGAATTTCATTTAATATGCTAATAATATTTTACTAAAACTTTGATACTAACATATATATATATATATATATATATATATATATATATATATATATATTTAGTTTTATTATATTACTATCTATACCTTACAAATTATATACGTCACTATGTACCAGCTAGATTTGTTATAGTTAAAAATCTAATTATAATATGATTAGCACGACCACAATGTTAGCATTGCATGCTTGGGCAAATAGCTGTATAATTCTCAACAATGTAGAAATAATTCAGCCTGAATTTGGCAAATTTATAGTATTTTGCACCATACATGGTCATACATCAATTTTTCTACACAATTACAGTCAATTTTTTATATATCACTATGTATGCTTTGATATGTCGCTATATCAACTTCTTAGCCCTTATTAGGTACATAGCAGTATATTGCTTCACAGGGCTAAAGTTTTAAATGTTGACTCAAATAGACAAATGAAGTAGTACACTCTGGTCGTAAATTCAATTCTGTCAGTTGAAATCCTAAATTTCACTGTCAATGATCAGTCCTGGTTCATCAATATCCAGACTACTCGTTGAGTTGGTGATGTAGTGTTTTTTTATCAAATATTAAGAAATTAGGTGAGGTGGCTTAGGTGCGGTCAGAACAGTCTTTGAGAGGTCCCTCGTTGCTGCTGAAATTTTTGTAAATGAATTGTACCCACCCCGAGATTTCAATCCTGCCCTGCCCCTTTAAGCCATAATCCATGCTTAGCCCAGCCCGTTGCAATTGGAAAAATTCAAGTCCAGGCGACGCCTCGTCATATCCAAAGCCATAAACATATAATTGAAATTCCTGAAATGGAAAAGTTTTGCATCAACTGCACTTTTTACCAATTCAATAAAGTTCACTCATGAGAGCGACAAAAGCAATTAATTTAAAGTAGTTCACATTTGAAAAGGAATTTTAACGGAAATTTTTAAATAGCTAATATTTGTATTGCGATTTTGATAATACAGGGTGATCCAAACGAAACTGCATTAAGTAAACTATATTTTATTAAAGTATTTAATAAGCGTATAAAAGCATATAAAAAGCATACAAGTAATACAAATCGCAGAGTTCTTTAAAATAAATGCTGAAATTGTTTCCTGAGTGTAAGCAAGGCAAGCAGTGCTTACCCAATAATTTTTTAATATTTCTTGTATTTACATGAATTTACAGCTGTACAAATCAAGGACATACTAAACATATTAGTGTGTCCTTGATCTAAGTGTACAAATCGTAAATTATTCAAGAATAAAGTAATAATATGAATTGAATTAGGAAATAATTTATTACCATTTGCTTTAAAAATCATTGAATGATTGAAGTGGGGGAACGCCCCCCCCCCTCAACAGAGCAGAGATGCTTCCATTTCTCATGAGATGTTTGCCTATAACCAGTAGCGTAGGCAAGGGGACATGTTAGAACGTTCCTCGTCAAAATTTCAGAATTGCCTTTGAGTGGTTAAATAAAAAAAGTAATAAGAAATTGAAAACTGCAGTGGTGGAATGTATTTCTAAGCGTCCAATTCGTCAATATTTTAAAAAATTTTGCGGGGCTTTGCCCAGCTTTTGGTTACTCAGGTGATCTTGACGGATATATTCCTCTCACTGGAAAATCCTGCGCATGCCCCTGCCGACTACAATCATATTACGTAATATATATATATATATAGATATATATATATATATATATATATATA
>CABFPE010001127.1:92913-106330 GCA_900660155.1 Hofstenia miamia | reverse complement strand
ATGTGTTTTTGATTGCCTACATGTGCAATGCTTAATTCATTTTTCGGTAAAACAACATTACATGCAAAGACTACACAATGTTTTTGTCACAATATACGCTGTTAATTCTTTACATAAATTTTGATTGATTACTTGGTTGTTTAATTCATTTTCTTGAATCTTCAAGACTTCATTCTCGTTTATTAAAGCACACTATTTTCATTTGTAAAAAATTACACACATTTCCTAATGATTAATATAACTATAAAAACAATATAATTTAGGCTTTTTGAAAAAATGTATACATTACACTCAAATTACATCATTTCGTTTTTTTCAAATACATTATTTTCATCTACAAAAATTGTACATGGTTCTAATGATTTACTTTTCTTGGTTATGCACCACACAATTTGGTTAATTCCTTTAATGATTAATTTACATGGCCAATTGTTTACACACATTAGTTGGCTAATTTGGTTTACACCACATTTTGTATTAACACATTGTAGACTAATTTCTCTTATCCGTAAAAAAATTTCCATGTGGACATGGCTTTGTTTACATACATTAGTTGGGTAATTGAGTTTACATTGCATTTTGTAATAACATGTTAGTGACTATTTTCTCTTACCTTTAAGAATTTCCGTGTTTTATGTATAAAGACGCAGACACAAAGGCTACAATATTGTTTTCCAAATACGTTGGTGTTTTTCCATTGTAGAAATTCACAAGTTTAATTTGTTTGCTAGGATAATGAAATAACCAAATCATTATAGGCGTAATACACAATTAAACAAGCAAATTTTTGGAAAAAGTAAAACGTAAAAGTGAATTAATATTACAGATGTATGAAATATAGAGGAAATTAAAATACTTGATAACCCAATATTTTATATACTTTGTTTAAGCAAACTGTGCATGTTAATACATCAATGAATATAGATGTTAGAAGGCTTACAAGTGAACACATTCAATATATTTTTCACAATGCATATTTTTTTAATACTGTGTAAATACTAAAACAATTTATTCACGCATTTTGTGCAAACTGATTATATGATGTGGCATTAACTCAATTGATTTCTTTTTCAAATAGCACATAAAATTTAACGTTTTTCTCAAACGGAATTATAAAATAAATCAGGTTAGCTAATAAAATGAGTTGACATATGACAATAATGCATGAAACGTGTATTGTTATATTGTTACAACCATCACTGACTTGTGTTTTCCCTTTCACAAAGACATTATTTGATTTTTGATTGACAGCATTATTTCAAGAGTGATTTGCATTTTTCCACTTAAAATAATTTTTCTAATAATTGTAATTTATGTTATTGTCATGTCTATAACTCAGAAATTGTTTCTAAGAATTGTTAAGGTCTAGCTTTTGCATTTTTGTGCTTTAAATGTTTTTCTAATAATCATAAATTATGTTATTGTCATGTGTATAACTCAGAAAATATTTGTGACTCATAGTTGGTGCCAACCTGTTTCTGGTAATAATTTATTCTAACTTCCATATGTGAGAGAATTCTTTTAACTATTATACACTTGCATACTCTTTCTCAACTATATATGAAGGTTTATAACTGTAAATAAACTCCTGTTGGGTAATAACGTGTTTGCTTTTGTCTATTTGACAACTCTGTTTTACATTTTGTAATGAAAATTGTTTACTTCAAATTTTTCAAAAATGAAATATCCTGTGTTTGTAACTCATAGTTGTGTGTCAACCCATTTCTGTCAATCATTTGTTCTAACTTCCATATATGGAAATTTTCTGGTTAAATTTACTCACCCAGCATCCAATAGAATTTCATTTTAATTGAGTGGGCGGGGCATAACTCTTTAAATATGAGGCGGGAGTGATACAATTTTCATTTCATTTTTGATTCTCATGGATATTACTTGCCTAACTTCTCTCCTGCTTAGAAAATGTATGCTACTACTTCTCCCGTTGAACTTTTAAAGTCCCTCACCAACAAATATTCAGATGTGATGTGTGCCAATATGTATAGTGCCACCTCCCAACAGTCTGGGAATGGTGATAATAGTACAGCTCATCCCCAGTATGCTTTTTGTTTTTAGCATCTATAATTATATAAATTAATGAACTTGTATATTACACATTTTCTTTTACTTGCTATCATGTGTTTTTCATTCAATCAGAAAGTTTTAGTTATTGATTTTTCACAATCCCACTCATTTACAATTCATCAATTTGCAGTAATTACTCTTGCTAAATTCTTTTATTATTTACAACTAGCTCTTAAAAATACATTTTTTAAAATTTATAAAATAGCATATTTTCTTTTCAGTTCTTATTTTCACTAGAATAAATATAATTTATTACACTTGAATTTCCATGTACTTATACAGATTTTAGACCCTCTGCTCCAATGAAGTTGTTTTCATGTGATGAGAGTGGTTTTACCAGCCCAACCCCCTTGTCAATGCGCTCTCACATTGAATCTGTTCATGGAATTGATGGTGTTTATCTCTGCCCCTCATGCAAAATTTAATTTATGAATGCAAACAAATTTGATGAGCATGTGAATACCCATGCAAATTTCAGTGTTGGAGATAGTATAGAAGATGCAACTTTTACCAAAGTGGAACAGGCTTGTTGTGGTAGTTTTGCCTGCTACCAGAGTGGTCCTCTAACATCTATTGATGTTTATTCTACATTTTCCAGCATTTTCCCTGAAATTTCCAGCATTATACTGGATGACATAGCCAAACATTTCTCCTCTAAAGTTTACCTCTCTTGTGAAGTGGAGTTGGTGAAAGAAGAGAGTGGTGAGATAAAGAGTGTGGTATTGTATCTGACAAGCTCCCCAGTGTTTGTTTTTAGCAGTGGCTTGGGACAAGCAGATTTCATGAAAATGNCAAACATTTCTCCTCTAAAGTTTACCTCTCATGTGAGGTGGAATTGGTGAAAGACGAGAGTGGTGTGCAGAAAAGTGTAGTGCTATATCCAACAAGTTCCCCTGTATCCGTCTTTAGTAGTGGCTTGAACAAGGCGGATTTTCTGAAAATGATAGATGGAATTGCCAATTACATCACCATCTATGCAGCAAACAGCTCCAATTGGGTTTTGAAAAATATAAACAGAGTAAGTCTGCGCATTGCCAAATACCATCCAACAAGAGCAGGTAGCTACATCCTCCTACCTGATTATTTGAAAAGGAATAACTTTCTAGTCAACCCTCGCACTGCTCAGACAAATAAATGCTTTCTGTATGCTGTTCTAGCCTGCCTACATCCAGAAATAAAAGATAGATGCCAAGTTACATGCCTCAACAGGTTTCTCTACGGTTTTATGGCCTATCATTCCCCTTGTCTATCAATGACATCTGTAAGTTTGAAGAATTAAATAAAATATCCATTAATGTTTACAGCCTCAATGAAAAATCTTTGGTGGCTGCATACATATCCGCCAGTTCTCATGAACAAAAAGCAAACCTCCTGCTGTTAGAAGAAGGTAATCAGAAACATTATGTGGCAATTACTAACATGAATGCCTGCATCAAATTTTTTAAGAACACACATGAGGGTTTGCATTGCCCTAAATGCCTTTCTGGATTCCAGGTGGTAAAAAGTTTTGAACGTCATTTAAAGAAGTGCAATGGGAGTGCTGAACCAACTATTACATTCCCTAAGCCTAATGAGAAAATCACATTTAAAGCATTTGGGTCTAAGAATTTTGTGCCAATTATTGCTGCATTGGACATAGAATGCATATCACAAAAAATTCAAAGTGTCTTGCCTGACCCACAGAATAGTTTTACAGTGGATGCTGTTCACCAAACCCCATCTGGTATTTGTATAGTTAGCACCGTTGAAAAAGAGCTGCTTTCCACCAACATATTTTCAGGTGAACAATGTATGGAGGAGGGATGGAATGAACTTCGTAAAATTGCTAAAACTTCATTTGCTGCCAAGCAAAAGCACAGACAATTAATAATTTCACAAGTAGATAGGGAATATTTGATGGAAAATTCTACAATTTGTGTGTCTTGCAGTGAAGAATTTGAACTCACTTCACACAAAGTAATTGATCACTGCCATTATACTGGAATAGTATATGGTGTTGCACACAACAGTTGCAATATTTTACATTGCAGCCCTCAATTTACTCCAGTTTTCTCCCACAATGGCAGTAAGTATGACATGCATTTGTTGCTGAAAAGTTTGAAACTCAAAGAAAATGAAACATTAAAATGTATGCCATGCACGTCTGAAAACTTCATTTCATTTAGTCTTATGGTCCCAGTGTATAGTTATAAAGATAAAAATGGTGCAACTAAATGGATTCATGAAGAGATGAGATTTTTGGATTCTTATCATTTTGTGACTGATAGTCTGTCAAATCTTACATGGAATATTGGTACAGACAAGTATATCTTTTTAAGAGCAGGCATGGGTGAACAGAAGGCATCAGCATTTATCACAGGCGAAGGTCAATTTCCATTTGAGTGGTTTGATTCATTGGATAAATTTAATGAAACTAGGCTGCCAGAATTACACCATTGGCATAACAGATTAACCAGTAAAATACCATTAACACAGGAGGAGCTGGAACTTGAGCAGAACATTACTTGGGTTAAAGGAGGGTGTACCACATTTAGAGACTTCCACAATAATTGTTTAATGTCAGATACTCTGTTGCTGGCAGATGTGCTTTGTGAATTTCGTCTTGAAAGCAAACAAACATTTGGATTGGATCCTGCTCATTTTTTTCCCCTGTCCAACTTTAGCTGGAATGCTATGTTAAACTATACAAACTTCTCACTTGATCCAATTGCAGATACCAATCAACTGGAATTTATTGAGGCTGGCATTAGAGGAGGCATATCAGGAATTTACTCTGAATGTTACTTTAAGGCAAACAACCCCCTGGTAGACAGCTATGACCCTGAAAAAGAGACAACTTACTCCATTTTCTTAGATATGAACTCTTTGTATGGGGGCACAATGACCATGAATTTGCCTGTTGGACAGTTGCAGTGGACAGATGCATCAATAGATTATATTTTGAACACACCCCATGATGGAGATTTGGGCTATTTAGTTGAAGTGGATCTGGAATATCCCTGTAATTTACACACTAAACATTCTGACTTCCCCCTTGCACCACATAAAATGGTTGTTGGAGATGAGCAGTTGTCACCCTACACTAAGAATATTAAAGAAACATTGGGATTCAAATCTGGTAAAGTTGCAAAGTTGGTCCAGACATTTTACCCAAAGAAGAAGTATGGGTTCACTATGAGGTGTTAAAATTTTACATTGAGCAAGGGTTGAAGATAACCAAGTTCCACAGAGCACTACAATTTAAACAAGCACCATTTTTAAAGCCCTACATTGACTTAAACACTACAAAGTGCAAGGCAGCAAAGAACAAGTTTGAAAAGAGCTTTTATAAGCTCATGTCCAATGCAGTGTTTGGCAAAACAATGGAGTCACTGAGGAAGTGCTGCAGAGCTAAATTTGTTGGAGATCAAGAAGCAGCTGAAAAGTTAATAAAACAACCAGAATTTAAGTCATTCAATATAATCAATGAAGACTTGGTGCAGGTCATGCTTAGAAATAAAGAAATTGTGTGGAACAAACCAAATTATGTGGGCCAAGCAATATTAGATCTTTCCAAGCTCCAGATGTTCAAGTTCCATTATAACATAATGAAGCCAGCATTTGAAAATAAAATCACAGTTTTGTATAGTGATACAGACTCTCTCCTCTATAAAATAACAACACAAAATGTCTATGAAGGTCTAACCACCTTATCTAGTCATTTTGACTTTTCAAATTATTCTAGAGACTCACCATTATATAGTGAAACAAATAAAAAGACGTATTTGAAGGTCAAAGACGAACTTGGTGGTGATGTCATCAGTCAGGTGGTTGCCCTGAAATCAAAAATGTACTCTGTACAGTATGTCTCAAATAGTAAATGCAATGAGAAGGCAAGTGCAAAGGGGGTTGTAGGGGCTGTCAAGAAGATGATGAACTTTGATCTCTTCAAATCAATTTTGGATACAGTAGAAATTGTTCATCATCCAATGACAGCCATTAGAAGTCATGATCACAACATTTCAATGCAAACTGCAAACAAAATTTCACTTACACCTTATGATGAAAAGTGCTACCTCCTGAACAAATATCAAAGTCTGCCTTATGGACATAGAAGTAAGCTTATTAATTATTTTATAAAATATTCATATGTGTTTTTAGATATTACACTTACTGCTTCACAGTTGAAATGACCTGCTCCTAATATCAACACTGGACCTCCTCCAAAAAAGATCTTCATCACCACCCAACAATGAAAACTGCATGTACTTGGTGAATAACAAAGAAAAGAGACTTGTATTTAGTTTTACTATAAAACTATTACTTACATTTGTTTTAGATAAACTCATTTAACTGGATTTTGTGATGCCTTGGTAAATAAATTTTGTCTTGTGGTTTCACTTCTATTTCTGAACAAGTATTTTTTAAATTGTTATATTTAAAGAGTTTATTTAAATTGCACTCATTTCTTCTTTTACACTTTGCAGGAGATGGTTGGTCTGAAATACACTATCTCAAAGGTATATGTATTTATTTTCACTATATTGCACTTTTACTCTATTTAGGTAATGTTGGTGGGATGGCCTCAATTTTTGAAGAAAAAGATCAATTGAATGTTGCACCACTCTGCTTACAACCTCTCAACATATGTTCACAGATTACCAGGCATAATTTTCATTTTATTATTAACTTACTATGTGTTTAGGTCTGTGGTAACAATAGGCCTCCTGGGGAAAGCCAGCCACATTAAATAAATGGCTTAACACATTTCTGGTGGCCACCACCTGGGTGAATGTAGAAGTGCTGTCATATTTTACAATGAAGATGGAAACTTGAAGATTGTACAATGCTGAACTTTGTCACTCAGAGTCATTGTGGTAATGTACACTTTTACATTAGTACAGAAATGCTAAAATTGTTGTTTTCCACCTCTTGCATATTTGTTTTGATCAATATTAATGCGGTTGGAAACATGCTCTAATGCAAATAACACATCATTTTTTGTTTGAAATATTTGCGTTTTGGATCTATGAAGTGTTTTCCTTGAAACATGTTGTTACATGTTTAACCATTGTTACAACAAATTCAAAAATATCAGTTTGCCTAAGTCTTAGAAATAAAAAATTCACACTTTGGTCCAGCAACATTGTCTAAAAATTAATTTGCTCAATTTAATTTTGTCAAAAATATTTTGCTGCTAGTTGGTTTCCAATAGAATCACTTCATTTCCATGTGTCAAAAAGTCATAGGTGTCCCAATGAGACGGGCTTCACTCAGTCTTAACTACTTACCAAAGACCTTGTATTCCATAGAGACTATTGGTAAAGTAGTTCAACCAGAGATGGTCAACAGCCTCAATGAAGTTTCTGAACAATGCCAGATGAAATATATCTCAGTTAGAGAATTAAAAATTGGTGAGTGGCAAAAAATGCACAATGCATATAGTCTTCAGACAAAGTACGGCCCTGAGGTAAAAATTATACTTGAAAATGGCAACTGTTTCTTCCTACCTAAATGTTATGCAGAGAAAGCTACAGGAGAAAAATATAAGATGTTTATCGGACTTAAAATTTGACGTGGCAAGGATAAACCATCAATATATCCAGGTGGCAATGCACAAACTGTACTTAGATTTAATGTGTGAAAATATTTAGAATAAATATACATGTGTCATTGATTTTTATTTTAATTGTTAAGAATTAGTACTTACTAGTGAAACAAAACAACTCAATTTAAGAAACATGTTTACCCTTTGCTTAAAATACAAGGTCAATTATATCTAATGTGTTTATTATAAACTGGATTATTTATCATTTTGCTTAAAAATAAAAACAAAAGTGGAGTAAATTTATATAAGAAAATATTATTACGTGTGAATAACCTCAAGTTTGATGCAATGTACAAAGTGTATTGAGTTTTAGAATATAAGAACAAATACATGTAATACTGATTTCTATTTTTATCTGTTAACAAACACTACTCATTGGTGAAACAAAACAAACAAATTAATAAGAAAATTCCTTACCTTCAAAACAAATGGGGGTTAGATTAGAATTCAGTTTCACGCGGTTTTTTTTCAAAATGTAAAATGAGCATTTGAATTATAAAATTTTTTTTAAAAAGTAAAAACTTAATTTCCATTAAATTTAAAAATTTGATTTAAACAAAAAATTTAGTAAATAAATATTTTATAACAATTTGACATTATTAGACTAAATGCAAATGAGCGAGTTCAACTCTTATTCATAAACCAAATAGCCCTGATGAGACTAGACTTTTTTTTGCACAAAGAATATTACTATTTCTCAACAACTGGGGATGTGTATATCAAACATTTAATTATAAAACGAAATTATATTCATTCACTCATAAGCTTTCTAACCATGTGGATTACCTTTTTTGTTCAGAGTCATGAAGAGTCATAATGTGTTATTCGAAGTACATGGGAGTGTATTCAATAGTATTTATTATATCAAGGAGGTGTTGATTTTAATTGATGAAAAACTTTATATTCTTACAGTACACCATTTGAAAGAAGTGTTTGAACATCTCCCATGCCATATACAACAAGCTTTTAACTGGTACAAGTGTAACTTTCATCATGTCGCATTTAAAGAGGGAAACCTCACAAGTGAACAAATGATTCAATTTATTGTTTCACTAAATCTATCAACTCAAAAGAACACAGTGTTTTGGGGATGTGATGCTATGAACTGTGAATTTCTTAGCTGTATAATCTCCCAGCCAGTGGCGAATTTATTAAATTTTGGATATCAATACCCACAGAACACATTGGATTCCATTGCATGTATAAAAGACTATTACAGATTTGTACACTGAATGAAGACTCTGGGTATATTTGTTGATATTACTAGTAAATGTAAATTTAAGAAATTCGTTGTAAAGCCTTTACCACATAGTGAAATACAGAGCAAATGAATTATTTTTACTATTTTTCTTAAACTCTGATTTATTTATTTATTACCATGTTTTACATATAAATGAAATTTTTTCAAGTTAGAAGACTTGATGTAAAGTCTTTTGTAATTGATAATTTTTTATTAGTATGTTATTTTATTATAAAATAGGGTTACATGAGGAATAAGCAACAATGAAAACAAAAGCTATATTTTTATTTTGCTAAACTCCAATACAATCCAATTTACATTATTGCCAGTGTTTGTGATTTCTATGTCATCACTGTGAAAAAGTTTCTTATTTACCAAAGTCTTGCAATTTTCACTGAGCACTTTAACATACCGCTTGGGAAGAAAGTAATAAAACCCATTGCTGAGTTTAATCTTTACTGTGATACCATATCTCGTGTTCAAATGCACTGCATCTTCAATTGTAAACCATTGTTTTTTCAGGAGTTTGCTAGCAGGGCATGTGTTTGAAAAAGTATATGATGATAGTAGCAGTTGGGAGTTGACATTGTTTAAGCATTGTAAAACATTGTCGTCCTCGTCCATGTTGGAGATGGGGAAGACAATTGCATTGTTATTGACTGTAGGACGCCTTTGTTTGTGTTGAGCCTTGCGTTTTTCTTTTACAGGCACAGGTGGAGGTTGAATCATCTCTTGTGTTAGTGGGTTATAACCATACGATGGTGGCAGGGTTCTGCATAGATCATCAATTAGGCTACCCAGTGAACCAGATGCTAGCATTTCAACAGACATTGGCAAAAGTGAGAGACGAAATTGTGTAGAAGAAAAATAATGATTTTATCTGATGAAATGAGGTGAATATATAGATTGACCAGCCAATGGAAATACATTTGAATTTATGAAAAAGAATTATTGGTTTGGAAAAATGTGATATGATAAAACAGAGTTAACAATGAATTTTGACAAATGCGAAATATGGTTTTGAAAGTTTTCCCAAATTACAATGTACATATAACCCTTTCAAAATTATGGAAAATATGATAAGCATGTTTTGTCACTGCATTCTGTAGCCTTTACATGTAATGGAAAATTAGTTTAATATTTTACATATACCCAACAAAGTATTTTAAAATTAGCCAACAATAGAAAAATCACAAATGAGATGAAATTAGTCATACCAAAAATGTATGTGAACTAAATCAGCCATAATATGAAATCACCATAAAAATCAATTAAAAACCCTGATTAGCAATAAGTGTCAGATATACATTACCCTGACCTGTCAAAAAAAGCACTTTGTGAGTTACCCTCACCTGTCAAAAAAATCCATTAGTCAAGTATGTGATGTCACTGAAAACCTATTAGTAAGTTGTCAATTAAATGGTGAGTCAGCACTTAAACCCTGCCTCCAATATTCACCATCTGTCATGTGACATGTGACGTCATAAGCTCTAGACCAATCAGAGGCGTTTTTTGCGTGTTCTCCTATGCCTTATATACACTACTTACAGCTGATGCAAGTGCTTATCCACTACAATTAATTCCAAACTATAAGTTCCATTCTATTTATAGCCTCATAAACACGATTATTTTAACCAGATGCATGGGGATTGTACCAATGTCTTTAAAAATTGCACACATTTGTTGGTTCAGTCTTTTGTTTGGTGTTTTTGCATTTGGTAAATGATAATGACCTAGCACTTGTATAAATTGTATCATTGTGTAGAAGAGCACTTGTATTTGAACTGTTTAAAAAGTTTTTTAATTCATCACTGGTTGTGTTATCTTGTTGACATTGTCATTGTTGAGCAGGTGTTTGAACAGCATTGCATTTTACTTGTATATAATCTTGAATTATAGGGATTTGTTGTTGTTGTGTAGAATAACGATTACTTTATTTAGCTGCATACTGTCACCATCAATACATTGTTCTTGACAGCAATCTGATGTTAATCTATTGTAATTTTCCAGAGAAATAAGGACTATTTCAACCACAGACATTGTATATAATGATTTGAGATTTTAATGCATTTAGATATTATATATAGTTCATCATAATGCATAAAAGACAATTGAAAAATGCTAGTCCATTTGATGTTCTTGGAATTGTAATTTTTTCAACTTTGAGTGTTTTAATAGTGCAGTCTCTGTGTACTGACAGTATTTTAGAAATGTACTCTTCTCATCACCAAGTGGGATAATTCCTTGTTGAATGTTAAATATGATTCCTCATACTAAATTTAAAGTTTGATCATTTCCTAGGAGCTGTATCTTAGAATTTTTCAACCATCCCATTAGGAATTTGTAAATGACGCATTCTTGAATCAGTTCCATAAAAAATTTGTTGAAAGACGTAATTCATTTGGAATGTCCTGAGTGAAATTTATAAGCAAATAGCTGTATGGTTTGCTAACAGCCTTTTTATATGCAGCCAACAATTCATGCATAATTCCCATCTGGGTTCCTAAAATTCTAATCTGTGCTCTATTGCCCACTGAATTAAACAAAAATATTCTAGAAGCATTTTTCTGAATTTTGAATTGAATAGCATCCCTTTGAAAAAACGAATGGGTGATTAACACAATCCCACAATTTAACTGTTTTCCAGCTATAACAAGGTTAGCAAATGCATCTGATTGTAGCATAGTTTTGCCTATATCATCCACCTGCTTCATTTTCACTTTAAATTTGGAAGTGATGATAAAAAACAATTGCTTTGGAATATCTATCAAAATTATCTTTATCAATTTCCTGAGTAAGCTTGTTTTTCCTGAATTTGATGGACCACTGAAAATTAAAATCGTCTCTGTGTTTTGCAAAGGAACAACATTGAACGTGGGCATGCTTTCTTTATAATGAGAATAGCAAAAAGTTCACATTAACTTATATATTTTTTAAAAACTAAACCCAAATAATTCGCATTTTTTTCCAGTGTTATATATTGCAGGTATTAAATTTATTTTAACACGTGCTTTACTATTATATTTTTTCTCAGGTGTTTTTTTATTAAAAAGGAATTATTACTTGCTCCTCTATTAGTGTTCTAATTTTGTATTTTATTATTCCATGAGAGTGTGCATGACCATTGTATTTTTTGCAATTACTGTATAACTGGAATTAATTAATTTTAGCAGATGAAATTAAAGTGTTGAGTCAACCCATCAAATTAGCCTCACATGTTACCTTGCATCATAGCATACAAAAACCTTAGTGGGAATTCACATCTTGACAGCTCAGAGTGGGTAATGGTTTTTGGATCCATCAACTCTGCCTCAAGGTTACTATAACAACAAAGCAAATTGAGCTAATGGCCTCATGTTAAAATACTTTTAATGTTAAAAGATCAAATCATGAGTAATCAACTTGATGTTTTGAAGTTAGTTTAACATTGGAGCAAACTTGGGTAACAAATACATCTACAGAAGGGAAAACCAGGTACACTATTTACTTTTATTGTTTTATTCAGTTATACACATTGATGAAATATTTCACTTCTCAGCATATATGTTTTTGGAATAAACGAATTTACACATTTTTTTCCAGCTATATTAGTTGATGTATTATCTCTTTAATTATACACATTTAATCTAAATTATATATGTTCTTAGTTTATGGGTCTATTCACATTTAGTATTTGTTTTTCCTATGTACACTTTTTGATTAAAACTAAATTATGAATGTTGAATTATTAATACTCAAATTGTTTTAATCACTATTGTTTAATTGCAGCAATTGACAGAATTGAAATATTTATGTGTAATAGTGTTTAACTATCAACTATATTATAAATGTTGAATTATTAAAACTCAAATTCTATGTAGACGTTTTGCTTTTGAATTTAATGTGTATCTCACTACACGCATTTTCAAGTTTATATGTTTAGAACAAAGTCAGTGCATAACATGGAATTGTGACTAATTTGGCAATACAAAACAATGGAAAAGTGGAACACCATGTAACACATACAATCATGTAAACAAACCCTATAAACTAAATAAAACTGAAGGTGTGTATTGTAGAATCATGCCAACTTGCTGTGATGGCCATACTTAGAGAAAACTACTACTTTTCTTAGGTTAGACATAACGCGAGGTTGACACTTTTCCAATTTCTCTCCTTTACTATAAATGTGTGGTTTATTAAACTTATTTAATATGCCGGAGCCTTGGTAGCTGCCTAGTTAACCAAACTTATTTAGATAAAGCGGAGAGATTAGAGAACAGGATCAACACTCAATAGAAGCCGCGCACTTCCAGGAACATGTTCGCCATCTGCATCTTACCAATGTGACTGCCAACGTGGTAAAGAGAACAACAATGGAATGGTGATGTGAATAGTGAACTCAGTGTAATGGGGATTGCAACTACCTAACAATTTAGTGCATTGATTGTTTTTGTTATTACGAACTAACGCAATAAATGAAGTGTCGCAACCATTCTGCTGTAATAGCTTATTATGAGGCCCTACAT
>CABFPE010001127.1:75256-86656 GCA_900660155.1 Hofstenia miamia | reverse complement strand
ATATATTATTTATGGTTAAGAGTAAATCAGATGTCACTAGTGGTCCCCCAGTGGTCCACTGGTGGCTATGAGTGGCTGATATTGCTACTACTGCCACTACTTATCCACCAGTGGCCCACTGGTGGCTATGAGTGGCGGTAATTGCCACTCCTGAAACTGCTTCCCCACCAGTGGTCCACTGGTGGGAACTGGTGGCCGCCCATGCCACTCATTCCCCACCAGTGAACCACTGGTGGTGGCTACATGGGATGACACACTGTTTTAAGATAATAATTATTATTAGCAAAACCGCAATTGGTTAAGGACACTTATATATCATTGGGATTGGGCGAATATTTTAAATGAGTCATTAAAATTATTTATGTACACATATTCATATAACCATGTATAATCATCTCATAATAAAACATATATAATTTAAATGTTTATAGAAAGAGAAATTGTATGCATGCAATGCAATCAATGCAATTTGTTTCCTGGGAATTTTCTACATTTCATACATTAAATGATGCTATGAGGAATTTTTGATTTTCTACTTGCAAAACTTAACCAAATATTTATGTTTGAAATATTTGCTAAATGTATGGTATTTCTAAAGTCTTATGATATGATAATGAAATTCTATGTTGCTAAGTCAAACCTAGAAACATATCATGTGTCATGCAATAAATGTCGGATGTCATTCACTCATAAATGCACACCAATGAATATAGTTTAATAAATATTCATCAATCAAAATTGTCTTTATAAAAATGGTACTAAAACTTATAACCGTTCAACATAAAATATTGATCTGCAATTTCTTTGATTTTTAACAAGAAATTTATTTCTTTAAAGATCTCTTAAAATAAAAATTTATATTCTTTACAGATCTGTAATTTCTTTAATTTTATACAAGAATTGTGTATCCTTAAAGATCTTGAAGTAAAAAATTACTTTTCTTTAAAGATCTGCAATTTCTTCAAAGATTTTAATGTAAATAGCAGTTTCTGCAAAGTTTTTAAAGATTTTTCAACTGGGGTAAGTCTCCAAAGATGTATCAGCTACAAATGTGTACAACCCGCAAAATCGTGGACAAGTCAATAAAAGATGCAAGTCTCCAATCTGCACAATCATGAAAAATCTGTATACACCAAAAAGAAATTAAGAGAAAGATTGCCATGTAAATCTAATATAATAATATTGTATATTGAAATGCGTGTATGTATAAATTATATTAATAACTTCGCATGCATATTTTTTAGGAAACGAAATTACGCCTTTATGCATTAAGCCATGTTTACTTTTTCTGAGGATGTAGTTAGTTTTTATTGTGTATTACGCATGTAACGAAATATTTCTCGTTTTTCTGTATTTGAATATTATCAAAACAAATGGAATTTTTACAATGGAAAATAGCAGCATACTTGAAAAATGATGTTTTTTACATGCAATGTACTACTGAAAAAAAACATTGTACATAGAAGTGGTTAAGCAATTTAAACACATGGAATTTTTTTGCAATGTGTTTTTATAAAACATGTAGGTGTAAGCCATGCAAATAATGTGGGATATAGCAACCAAATCATGTAACATAATTAGTCACTATAGCAAAACATGCTGCGAATGTAAACTAAATTGAGCCCTCATGACATGTAAATGAATCATTGTAAATTGACCCCAACATGTATATGAATCACTAATTGAAATCCATTAGTTATAATCTTAGAAAACCTATTTGCAGCACTGTCAAGTATGTGAGTCACTAATTAAATCGGCTCTTGAAGTCCATTAGCAATCATAATGTCAAGTATGTGACGTCACCAAAATGGTCGACCAATCAAAAGCAAAGTTGTGCCTTCTCATCTCCTCTTCCCTTACTACTGTGGGTCAATGAGAAGGGGATTGTACTTTTGCCACAGCTGCCCCATTCAACTGATTTCAACTTGATTAATAGATTTGTCTTGAGAAATTTTGAGGTTTTCAGAACTATGATGTTTGATTCCACTGATGAAATTCGTAAAAATTTGATCTGTGAGCAAATACTTGTCTTCAGTAATGGCACAAACTTATACATGCTTTTTAACTTCACCAGTTTATAACTGTAATAGCCTTCTCATCAACATTGCGTATCCACAAGTTATAGAATTGTGCTGCTTATCTAAACACTCACACCTCTCGCAGAAATCACATCACACCTATAGTACAAAAATTGCTCTGGTTACCTGTTAAATACTGAATAATATAAAATCTTCTTTTATTGACCTTCAAATGCGTTATAAATGCTGCTCCCTCATACTTCAATGACCTTCCCTCTCTTTAACCCTTAAAGCCCCAGCAAAAAAAATCACACTAAAGCCCACTGGGTCTGACAGACCCAGTACATTACTATTACTATATTTATTTAAAAAAATGATACTTAATACACATAATAATGAGAGCATAGTATGAAAGAGTGATAATGAGTGTATTAGAGTATGCTAATATTGAAAATACAATTTGAATAAATTAGTTTGGAAGACAGTTGTTGCAAAAGATACATGCATGCTCCATGCAGACAGGAGCATTGCATTGACGGCAACGGTAGGCAGTTTTGCGATCACGTTTCCAATCACATGAAGTACATCTTCTTTTAGCAGGACGATCCGCTTGAACTTCCGGACGAGCAACTGCTGCAGGACGATCCGCTTGAACTTGCCGACCATGCAGCTGCTCTGGCAGACCAATCAACTGTCTTGCAAGGAGTATGAGGAAGAGTCGTCTTCTGTGTGACTTTCGGCGCTCCCATTGTGGGTGGGCATCAAGAAATATCACAAATGCATTGTAGGCTGCCAAGTCGATCATGTTATAAAATAATGACATTGGCCAACGCAAAGTTCGCCTCTTGCAGCTATACTTGCGAATTAGTTGATCTAGCGTATCAACTCCACTTTTTAGCGCATTGTAGTCTAGAATAAGTTGTGGTTTAACCCGATCATTGGACAATTCTGCAGTATTGTGCATGGATGAAATCAAGTTTACTGCCTTGGATCTCTTTGGTACGTATGATACCACCATGGCATCATTGGAAAACCCGAAGAGCGAGGAATGCACTGGACGCTGACGACTAGCTTGAAAATCAATTGGTAATTCGGGTTTATTGCGACGGATAGTCCCCATGTATGAAAGCCGCCTTGCTTTGAGAGTCTGCAACAAGTGCAAACTAGAAAAGAAATTGTCTCCAATGATGTTGCGGCCTGTATTAGTTAGCGGTTCTGTCAATTCAAGCACAACTCTTGAACTTTGGTTTACTTCACGTGCCTGTCCCCGTCTGCCTGTGTATATATCTCCATTGTAGAAGTATTTATTGATGCTGTCACACAAAGCCCATATTTTCAATCCATACCTTCCTGGCTTGGAGGGGATAAACATTTGGAATGGGCACCTTCCCCTGAAGGTTAATAATTGTTCGTTGACTGTCATGTGGTCATTAGGCACATAGTTAGAATGGCATTTAGTGATGAACTTATTCCATATTGAGCAAAATGGAGCACGGTGCTCCACATGAGTTGTATGGTCATCAAATCTCATCATGGTGCTCAACATAACCTTGCCAAAAATTTGCTGACCATTTTCAATGTTCCACAGCTGCTTTACGGACTCATTTTTAGATGTGTAAACTCCCGCAATCAAAACCAAACCGATAAACTTACGAATTTCAATTGAAGTTGTCTCCTGCCACTTCGGAAAACGTTGGCGACCTTCTATATTTGTATGTTGCACTATGTCACGAATCATTTCTTCTGTAATAAAAGAATAAAAAATGTCTTCTGCAGATTGACATTGTCGAATAACATGAGGTGCTGGACCCGCCGTATATCGTACAATGTTTAGGGCTCTGGCATGACCAACTGCTACAGGCGGCACCATACTCCATTGAATGTTTCCATCTCTAGATAATCTGTGACCTATATCACCCTCTGCTTTATCAGAATTTTCTGAACTGTCATTATCATTTGAATCGTCACTGTCTTCATTCACTGGGCTATCAATATCAATAATCGCATCCTCTTCTTCCTGTGTACTAATGTCTCCAGAATTATTACTTTCGTCATCTATATCGCTGTCACTTGCGGCGAAAATTCTGGCGGCTGCCTCTTGTGCTGTGAATAATCGTCTACTCATTTTATATGACTTTGAACGTATATGTAAGTTTTGCCCAAAAAATATAAAACTAATTATCACTCCACTATAAAATAAGACGTAGGTATATGTGATAAAATCCTGCGATGAATCACTCCACTCAATCAATTCTACTAGATTGGTTACTAACAGCTAGCCATTAAAATAAACTTGCACAGAGTTCAATATTTCCAGTAGAGAGAGCAATAAGGCAGTCACTCAATGCTGCAGATGCGGTGGTAAATGAAATCAGCATTATTGACCAATTGGCCAATCAAATCAAATATCGAGATTATAATTGAATTAATTGTGGTAGGCTAACAAGAAAAGGAAATTTCAGCGAAATAAACAAGTGCTCTCTCTACTGTATATTGAACTCTGCGGTACTGGGTCTATCAGACCCAGTAGTGCTAAGTGTAACATACTGTATATATTGTCTGTTTGACAAATCAAACTATATAAAAAATATTCAGTAAAAAGATATTATAGACTACCAATAAATTAGAAAAGTCATTGAGTTTTGTTGGCTTAATTTGTTTTTTTCATATAATAAATTACATTTGAATTTGAATTATGGGTCCCACAGACCCACTGGGGCTTTAAGGGTTAAGCTGGCTTTCAAAGAAGCAATGGGGGTTTTTTAAATTTAAGTTGTAAAGTGTAGTAGTAGTGATTTGAAATTCACTTTAGATAAAAAGTATTATTATTATTATTTATTTTTTTTAAGGATCTTTCATAATTTTAATAAAAACATTAGATTAAAAGAAATACTAACAAAATTAAGTACAATAAATGACAACATAAAATCTACAATGGAAAAAGAACTTAACAATAATTTCTATTTTCTAAATGGGAATATTAACAGAGCAGCAAACGGCTTTTTTACAGGAATTTATAAAGAGCCAATCAATACAGGTTTAGTTGTAAATTTCAATTCAAATTCACCCTTAGAATACAAAGTAGCACTAATTTAAAGAGCAATACATCGAATTTTTGATGTTCAAGTTTGTTATGACATCATAAACCAAGAAATAATCAACTTAAAATTGAATCTTAAGAAGAATGAATATCTAAGTAATTTGATTAACAAATTTATTAAAGAATCAATGGATGAAATATTGAACAATGCCGGAAAATATTCAAATAATTTTGAACACATTTTCAAAATTGAATAGAGGTGAGCACACAACAGATATGATTAATCAAATATGAAGAATATATTTTATAAAAGAAAATATAAGATTTGTTTATACGACGTGAAAGTTTAGTCAAAACCTAGAATTAAAATCACCTGTGGTGAGGACTATATTGGATATAGTTGCAGACAACTAAGCAAAAGAATAAAAGAACACCAAACTAAGTCAACAATATCAGTACACCCAAGAAAATGTGGATAAATTATGACATCAAAATTTTAAGATAGACCATCCTAAAAAATTTAAAAGTAATTGAAAGTACAGGGTGCCCATCAAAAATTGGCAAATTCAACATATAATACTTAAATTTTTATTAATGAATCATGAATACATCAGCATGAATAGATAAACATGAATACATATTTTTATTAATGAAATATGATTAAAGAATCAATAGTCTACTTCGTTTACTACAGTACATAAGCACTTGCTCAGTGTGTGATAAAATGATTCTGATTGGCAGATAGAATTGGCGTAAGAATAAATGCATAGATAAAATTTGCAGTCAGATAGTGTGGCCAGCAAAATGGTCTGGATCTTAATGTCATGTATTATTCAATTTGGAGCATTATTTTGTCACACTTACAATCTCAATGTACAGAAATAAACACGATTTACATTCTGAAGGATAAACTCATTCTCTCCTGGAATTCCATATCTTCGGAGGTTATCAGAAACTGTACATAATCATGGATGGTTAGATTGGAGAAATGTGTTAATGTTAATAGAAAGCATTTTAAACATTTGTAATTCCAATCATGTATTCATGTTTCATTAATAAATATATGTATTTATGTTAATGTATTTAATGTATTTAAATTTGCCGATTTTTGATGGGCACCTGTATATACATAAGATCAATGCAACCAAGTCTTAGCACCAAAGATGATTACATATATCAGCATAAATAATCTCTCATCAACCTTCAATTGCAAAATAATATGTTTTAATTAAATAATACATATTTAGAGGGGAAATTTTTTAAAAATGATGATGCTCAAGTTTAGCCAAATATATCTCTTTTCGTCTAATGTTTTTAGTTAAATTATTATTATTAAAATATCGAGGAGTACTTGCTGTAATCTTAAAAGCCAATGACTTTCATTCCCAACGTGATAATTTGAAGAAGGACCTACAAAATATTATTTCAAATTATGACAATTACATATGACAATATTTTACCTGGTTCTTACATTTCATACGTGTGATATATTTACATGTTTTTCTTCATGAGTTATAAATACGGATAAAACGAACTTTTTGTCATCCTCTATACTTAAAAAATAATTAGCAATATTTAAAAATAATAATTTTGCTCATTTTGAAATTGTATTGAATAATATTTAACAAACTAAAATACATACATTTTCAATTACAAAACCTAAATTTAGTTCTAGAACAAGTAAATTATACAAATGTAAATTTTGTGTCACTACTTGTCTCCAAATTATATCATTCAATGCATTTAGATTGTAAGACAAATTACAACCCATGTTAAGAGAAATCTAGTTTTATGCATAAAATTTTTTTTGAAATTTTTTAACTTAATTGAATTCTGCCTGTTTTTGGATCAAAGAAATGATGAAATTGTATCCAAAATTTTAAAATCTGATTCCATTTCGAATTTTTAAATATTGTTTAGTTTTCGATCTTAGGGCTATGGTTAGATTATTTGTTTGGTAGCAAGGGCAGTCAGTGGTTAGACGGACAATTCGACCAAAATGTGACAGATCATGCGTGACCAATCACATTGTCTAAGCTTAGCCTTAGCAGATCCGAATGTAAGTTATTTATTCTAAAAATAAATAAATGGTACTCAAAGCATTGTTTTTTCAAATTTTTCAGCACTCTTGATATAGATGGCAATGTTGTTGTGCTGTGTGTCATATTTTGCCATAGTTTACTAAATTTAACAAAAATTTTACATTAATTCTGGATTGTGACTGCTTGAAATCATTTGAACTGAAAAATATATATATATATATATATTAGGGTGTCCCTTATATTTCAAGTTCGATAATTTTTTACGCATACCTTCTTAAAAGTTTTGTATTTGTACTATATTGTCTAGAAAAAAATATTAGTTTGATTTATAAATGATAACCCATGCCAACTTGCTATTTAAACTTGTCCATACAAGTTGTGTATTTTCTGCACTGTGACTTGTAAGTACATGTTCTATTTGTCATTTCATACGTGTTTTTTAGATTATTTTAGTGCTCCATTGATTACTTCATAAACATGTCGGTGAAATTATGGAGTGATTCCATATATTTCTTAAATATTTTCTTAATTGGATCGCGTAGCTATCAAATAAATGGTGCAAAATTACCCTCTAATTGACAAGTTCTATCAGTTTTATCCTACAATATTCGCAAGATTAAACTGACTGTTAGTGAATGTGCAAATCTTGTGATTATGGAGTGTATTATATACTGGGAAAAAGCAAGAATTCCAAAAAAGGCATTTCCTAACTGCATTAAGAAACTTGTTAATCTATATGATGTTTGGAGAGAGTTGCAAAAAAATTGTAAGAAAACTCAGGTAATGTTCAGGAATTGAGAAAAGAATTTTGACATTGATCTTGATAATTTGTTTGATATTGCACATGCTGATGCTTTGGAGAGAATGAAAATAGTGGAAGACAAATTATTTTTAATGAAACAGAGACAGCCAGGTCGGTTGAGATGTTTTGGTGGTGTAGAACAAAAAATGGCGAAAAAAGAAGAAAGATCTAGGCAACGGCAGTTGGAAGAAGAACAACGAATTGTAAGACAAAATGAATCACTAACTTTTGCATCTACTTCCATCAGTAATAACCTAGAAAGTCTAGAAAGTTCAGACAAAGAACAAATCTTGAATTCTGAACACAACTTGCCAGACATTCCCTATCATAGACAAAGTTTAAAAAGAGGTAGAAAGAATCTCATTACACCTAAACTAGTTGCAGCTTTAGATTGATGCCAGTTAAGCATTAGAGACTCCGTTTACATCCTTAATGTGGTGGTAGAAGCTCTTGGTTTGAGCTGTGATGACTTCCCTATTAAAAAATCATCGATTCAGCGAATTTGTACTGAAACTAGAAAATCTAGGGCAGAAACAATTAAATCTAACTTCCAAAACAATGTACCCGACGTAGTCACAGTCTATTGGGATGAAAGACTATTGCCAGGTTTGGATTTACAAAGTTCAAAAGAGGGAAAAGTAAGACTAAGGCCCCCCGGAGCTATGCATCAAGCATGCTGGATGGCGAGAGCAATCTATTCTTTAAAAATATGTTTACTTCAGTCACAAGTAACTGTGAAGGACAAAAAGGCTCTACAAGATGTTTGCTTGTTTATCGTGATGTTGTCTGTTAAACCTTGGCTTGAATACACAGTTGTGACTAAAGCACCTAACCAAGATTTGCACTTCAACAAGGACAGAATCTCAAATTCTATCAAATGCTATGATCCGTCAGAGAAAGAAGTGACTCAAAAGTTGTTTGGTAAGTTAAATTTACATTTTTTGATATTTTTATATTTTTTTGGTTAGTTAAGTTATTCATATTTTTTCATCAGATAAAACACTTGATGATTTTGTATGGAAAAGAGCAAACAATTTTTATCACAACTGCAGATCGCCAATTGTTTTCTAAAGGAAGATGTACTTTCTTGGAACAATAACGCTGCTTTTCTGGAAGCTAAAAGTTATTTGAGAGTTGTAAATGATACAGTTGAAAGGGCTGTTAAATGAATACAAAATTTTAACGGGCTTATCACGGTTGAAGAGCAACAAAAACAGTTCTTGCTGGCTGTGTGCAGGAACATTGAAAATTGTGTCCAGACTGTAAAAAAACTACTCCAAAAAGAAGTTACCCCTACTGATTGTTATTAATTTATGGTTTTAATTAAATGTTAATGTTTATCTAATTGAATTTTTACTTTTATTCACATATTTTAAAACATTTGTAGTGATTATATAACATTTATAATGATATTATAGCAGACTGAAATATCAAGATGAAATAATGTTTTTGACTAAACTTTGAGGCTCAGTCAGCACTGGTTGCAATTATGCTAGGAAGACATTTTATATTTGAGTATCTTATAGCATTAGTAAAAAATATAGAAGGTATGCATTGTGAAAATCGAAAAAAAATTTTTTTGTAATATAAGGGACACCCTAGTGGATATATATGGCATTTGGTCTATGTAATGCGCCTGCAACATTTCAAAGATATATAACAAAAGTGCTGAAAAAAAAGAAACATAAGATGGAGGATGGCATAAATGCATACATCAATGACATCATTGTGACTAGTGACAAGATCGAGGAACACCTAAAGAACCTGGAGTGAACATTATCAATCCTGCAAAAAGCTGGCCTGAGAATCAACAGAAATAAATGCGACATTTTAAAAGAAAAAATTATATTTCTAGGACAAGTCATCAAAAAAGGGCGAATATGTATGAAGGACAACGCAAGAGATATGATCAGGAGAATAGAGAAACTGAACAACAAGAAGGACATCCAAAGAATAATGGGCTTTTTCAATTATTATGGCATGTTTATCCCTAACATCGCAGGGAAGACTGCCAAGATGACACAGCTGATGAGAAAGTCAGTACCATTCATATGGACATGGAAGGAGTAGGAGGAACTAGACAAGATAAAAGAAGAACTAGCAAAATTGCCATTATTGAACATGCCCAACTACAATGAAACCTTTATATTAGACTGTGATTCCAGCAAGGTAGCAATTGGAGCAACACTGGGACAACTAAAGGATGGCAAGGAGGTACCCATACTATTCTTCAGTCGCAAGTTGAAATCTAGAGAAGAGAACTATGGGTCAACAAAATTAGAGATGCTGGCACTGATTGAGAACATAAAAAAATTGAGGCACTTCTTAATAAGATGGCAATTCGGGGTTCATACTGACAACAGTGGATTGGCATTGCTCAAAAAGTTCTCAGGTGACAAATTGGGAATAGTGTCGAGATGGATTGAATACCTAAACAAATTCACCTTCACCATCAAACACTGAAGAGGAACACTGCATATGAACGCCGACTTTTGGACCATGCTTCCCAAGTATCAGAGGGATGCAACCAAGGAAGATGGAGAGAAGAAACAATTCCAATTTTTACCACACATGGAGTACAAGGGGCTGCCAGAGATGAACGTCGATAAGAAGGGACAAGCAGTGCTACCAATTGCTATAAAGGAGGAAACATCAGAGTCAGAGATTATAGAAAAACAAAAAGATGACGTGATATTAAGTGAAATCATAAAGAAATTACAGGAGCTAAGTGTGAAATTATCAAAGCTAACCATGAGTTACTATGAGAGGTACAAATGGAAGAGGAAAAGGAACAGACTCCTATACATGGAAGGACAAAACAATAGGATTTCAATACCAGGGACTTTAAATGCAAACTAGTAAGGAACATTCATGAGAAGGGCCATTTAGGCATCAGGCAAATGGAGAGCATGTTCAATGCACGATTTTTTACAATGGCAATATGGAAGGTCACAGAGGAAATAATAAACAAATGTACGAAATGTCTCCTCCATAATAAACAACATTTTCCGACACAGAGTGTAACATCCTCCACATAGCTTATTACGCCGTGTCTAATTACTGATAATGAGTGCTTTGGTAAATCACAGGTGAGGTGTTACCAAGTTGTTGAACCATCAGACCTTTCTCTCTTATTAACTAGTTATGTTAATCAAATAATTGAGTATTGACTATCACTGTTTAGGTGACAGAGCAGTATGATGTTTCCTCATCAGTTCTTCCATGGGCCACTGCCCGAGGCCGATCTCCACAACACAGCTCCTCTCCTTCTGCAACGATGGTTGAGTCCACGGCACCACCTCAGCTCAACTGGGATTAATTATGTATGCCTTACGTTAGCTCAGTGTGTGTGCACTCAAGTAAAGTTGTAACTGACTTAAACTCAGAGTTGTAAAGTGTTTGTTGTTTTGATTTAATAAAGCAACCGGGCGTTGACACTAACTGCATTTGCATAATATTAAAAATAGCCATTACTGTAAAACTATAGGCTTAAACATT
>CABFPE010001127.1:43600-65034 GCA_900660155.1 Hofstenia miamia | reverse complement strand
GCCAATATGGCTGTTCCTATGTAAGCATTAGTTCGCTCAATTTAATTTGTCAAATGTTCCTTGATCAGCTAACAAGTTTTCTTATTTTGAACAATATTAAATCTTAGTTGCATTTTACAAAAATAACTAAAGATCATTAACTAAATTTTTACAATTAATTTCAATTAATATTAATCATTCGACTTTGTTCAGCTTAGTTGCTTTTTGGATGATGCTACAAGAGGGCACTGCTAGAAAAGATCATAGTGACACAACTGAATGAGATCATACACAGACTTAGAAATGTTGTCAAAAGATGAGGAAGGATATCAGTACCTGTTGGTGATGGTGGACAACTTCACTAAATACGCAAAGTTAATCCCAATGAAGAACACAACAGCTGAAACAACTGCTGACATAGTAATAAAAGAATGGATCCTGAAGTTCGGGCCAATGGAGACAATAATCACTGATAAGGGGCCGCAATTTGAAAGCAACCTGTTCCAGGAAATGGCACGCCTATTGGAAGTCGTAAGTGAAAGAACAACAGCATACCATCCACAGGTGAATGGTGCAGTGGAGAGACTGAACAGAACCCTGAGAAAGTTGATCAGAGTTACAACTTCAAGGATAGGGGGTCGCAAATGGAGAGAAGTAATTGAAATGATTGAGAACTTTTACAATACATCCATACATTCAACAATGAGGATAACACNGGTCGCAAATGGAGAGAAGTAATTGAAATGATTGAGTACTTTTACAATACATCCATACATTCAACAACTGGGATAACACCATTTAAAGCCATGTTTGGGAGAGAGGTGGTGATACAATTATCAATGCAATACTTTGCCTACAGCAGAAAGTTGGATAACCAATACATGGATCAACTGAGGAATCATATAGCAGCAATACATGAGACAATGTGCCATAACATGAAGAAATCAGCCATGAGACAACAGTGTAACTACAATAAGAAAATTTATGGTCATGTGCATAAACTAGGTGACACAGTCTACGCATTTACACCTATGAAATTAACAGACACAAACCAGGTCCGAAAGTTAAAAACAGTGTGTTCAGGTCCATATAAAATAACGCAAGTATTACCAAACAACAAGTACATGTTAAATAATGATAGATTACTGCACTTCCAAAACCTAAAACAGGCGACAGCAGATATCAAAGAATCGATATTAAATGAAAATGCTGAGTTTAAAATAAGTAGTATTAATGGTAATGAGATTGTATATTATATGAGTGAATTAGATAGTCTACCAGAGGAAGGCTTCAATAAAGAATTTGAAGCAAATATAGGTAATGAGGATATACAAAGGAGAGTGCTGCCAAAATGGGCAGGAAGAGATAAATATATATATGACCCTGAAATATGGGATATAAATTTACTGTCTGAATTTAGGAAAATCAAACAAGGTGCAACAGCCACTGAGGAAGAGAGTGCGCCAAACTGGAAAACCCGAGGTGATGACAACTTCAAACCCACAGAGAAGGATATGAAGACAATCTTGAACTAGATGTCCAATGGAAGGGACAAGAACCAACCCACGACCAATCAAAGGCATAGAGTGAGAAGGCGTCTGAGTAGTCCCCAAGGCTGATTCAAGGGCAGGGAGACAAAAAGACATAATGCCTCTTCCACTGGAGATCTGCACCACTGATTTGAGGGCAAGCAGAGAACCAGTGAACATCCCAGAGATCTGCACCACCAATTCGAGGGCACACAGAGAACTGGTGAAACACAGAACAACTTTCCCTCCAGTCCACCTTGCTGATTCAAGGGCAGTGCGACCATTGGAGTTCCAGGGGAAGGTGAAAGTGGGTGAAGAACCATGCATATATGAAAGCAATTTGAGGCTGACATATCAACAGAACCCAACTCTGGTCAATTGCTGAAAGCGCCAACTGTGAGTTGATTCAAGGGTGATTCAGTTGAAACCATCAGCATGGACTCACTTGACATTGAGCTGAGCACCAGTAGACCACTACGGATTACACAGCTACACGCCCCCTCTGATAGCACATCTGAAAGAACAGTGTGCTTGAAATACAGAGAGAATATAATGTTGAAAATAGATGGGGAGACTCTTCACCCCTACTTCATGGGAACAATGAAAATGAGAACCAACACATATCAAAAACTGTCACTAGAAACAAAGAGTCACATTTGAAAGATAGCAAAAACAGAGGGCAGCAATCTACCAATAGTACTAGACATGCAGAAAAGACCTATGGTCAACATGATTATAAGCTATCAAAGAGGTTCATGTAACCTTTGATGACAACTTCACACTAGAAACAGCTCAAGCAATCATGGCATACATAGAACAGATTGTGAAGATACTGGAAATTAACATTGATAAAGACAATCTAATGATCATTCACATCCTAAAAAAAAGAGTATAACAAACATTTGGAAAAACAAATAGACCAAACTTTAAGAATGGCTAGAGTGCAGGGCATAAGAGTAGTAATCATCAGGAGAACAACAATCACAGAACTACCACCATTCCTGAGAGAACTACAGATACAGGTTGAAAATGTGTTCCTATGGGAGAAACTAACAACAGAAGCAAAGGTCGCGGAATTAATTTGCCTAGACTTACAAATTGATTACTGGGTAGCCTATTGCAGATTAATGGTAGACCTGTGCATAGCCATTGATTTATTCAAGCAGGTGAAAACAATAGAAATAACAACACATGCAGAAGGCATAGAAAGAGCAAACACACTTTTCATCAAGTGCAGCCTCATGCAAAGGCAGGAACATATAAAAAGGATACAAGAAATATGGAAAGAAATGAAGCTACAGAAGAAGATGGATGAAAAATGGCCAGAAATACATATTGAGGCTCTGTTGAAAAAATACCATAAGACTGTTGAAGTGGCACTATTGGAAATCAACAGATCATATGAGTTAAACTCAACAAAGATTTTAAAAATATGTTATTCGAGGAAAAGAACACCCTGGAGATAAGATTCAGAACCTCAGCATGGATTCTAGCAATTTTCACAACACAAGAACAGGAATTGAGGCTACCAATTTCCAGAGCAGGACAGCACAAGTTAGCAAAGGCAAAGAGATAAGAGATAGCTCTATTCCCAGTGAACATGCAGACGAAAAATTGGTTGTTGAAAGGGCACATTGAGAAGTTGACATCCCCAGACAAAAACAAGAAACTGATGGAAGAGATTGAAAAGCTCATCAGTAGATTAATCATTAACAAAAACCCACTAGGAAGAATATCAATAGTGGATATAGCAAATAAAAAAGGGATCACGCTGGAAGAGATAACAGTATTTGATGAGCCCATGAGGAAATACATGTGGGGCGCCACATCTGAAATGCAACTAAGACAAGTTGAGACAGAACCCTAGGTAACAACAAAGAAAATTATCAAACAGAATATCGTAAATACAAAAGAAATCATAACCATGATGAAAAACAAAGAGATCCAACAAACATTAGAACTGGACATGAAGAGATATGAAAAAGAGAGCCCTTGCTGCATGTTTGTAAAGATCATCAAGATCATGGAAGTGAAGCAAAAAGGAGGCATAACTGAACTGGTGGAAGTCTGTGAGATGACAACAAAAACACAAAAAGAGATGTTGGAGGAGGAAGAATTGTTAATGTCGACACAGCTAATATTATCACCAAAAACACAGCAACAAATAGACAGAATAAACATACAGAAATGGGGAGCCTCCACACCAGAACATGTGATGGAATGGATCAATATGGATGATGAAAGATTTTTAGTCGAAATAAAAATAATGAAGGAGAAAGAAAAGATTCACTCTAGGAATTACCAATATGTAAAGGAGGAGCAAACAGTAGCATCAATGAAGCTGATGTTCACAGAAGTGTTCATGGAAACCAAATTGGAAGAGATTCTGAAACCATATAATCAACTAGCAGTGGACGTAGAATGCATCATGTTGAAATTAGAAGTGAATGACAATATCCAAATGAGAATGAGCAGGAGAGGCTTAACGCAAATATTCTGGGAAACACTGAAAGAAAGTAAAATGAATTATCCAGCCATGATCAGACTAGCAACAGTGCTGACAATGTCACAAGATTATAGAGAGATAGAGCAACAGATAAAAACTAAAATCCTCATATGCACTCCAACACAAACAGTATCAATCCTGATGGTACTCCCATGATGGAGGATACCCAAAAATGTAAAGATCGCCAAAACTTTCTTACACAAATACAAAACATATGTGAATACAAAAAAAGATGCAAAAGCAATAGTCAAATGAGACAATTATAAAAAGACAAAAGAAATACTATAAAAAAATGATAACAAGGAAAGGGTATATGTTGAGGGAGTGATAACTCCTTATCAACTATACACTCAGGGAAGACCAATACATGAACAGCTGAAAGACCTGTGAGAGGAGATCAACAAATGAACAAAAAGGCGATCATGCTGTTTTCAGGAGTAAATGACGTGGTGTGGTTGGATTTATGAGACAAAGAGTACTGCTTTTATGATGTCATTAAAAGAGTGGAGATAGTAACAATGATAAGGTTAAATAAGAACAACCCAACAACAATAACAGAGGAGGAAGTGAGAGAAAACATAAGCTTATTTTACAAGGAAGTGGCAAGCTCAAAGAGCCTTAGGAGAGTGTTCACATTCTTTTACCCAAACACAATGGTATGTGAGGAAATGGCACACAATAGCAGAGCAGACATGCAGATGACATTAATGATAGCAATAAAAGGGATCCATTTATATAAGAAATTTTATGAGATCTTCTCAGAGAAAATGAAGAAACTCAGAGAGATAACACCATTATCTGAAAATATTAAAGAAGCTAAATTTCTGCTGTATCATAGCACAGTAACAATGGAGAGAGAGGTGGTATTAAAAATAACCAAACAACCGGAATTTGTGAAAACAAGCTGGAGCAATCCCCAAGTGGAAATGATAATTACAAAGGCAGATGAGTTAGTCAACAGAGAACGCACAGTGCTAAAAATAATGCACACTGAGGAGGGCGTGTAGCATAATCCAAAGAATAATGCTGCTAAAGAAGAAAAAAGATCAGATGATTAGTTGAAACTAAGATCAAATTATGATTACTAATTAGAAAACAATTTAAGTTTAATTTTCAGATTATCTTTGTAAATGCAATCAAGTAATAACATAGCAAATTAGTACTTGTCGTTGAATTTTGACAAAATGAAGGGGGTGAATTCACTTCCATTATTTTTAGCCATTTTGGCAGACAATACAAATTTGAATTTTGAACAACAGGTACTTTTTGAAAGTTAACCATAAATAGGTGAGAAATCATTTTGGAAATTGTTGAAGTAAATTCTTCAAAAATCTTATCTTTAGATTCTATATAAGTTTGCTTATTTATACAGAATGTCAAGCTAAATAGTAAATGCAGTAGTAGTGGTTTGGGCACATATTGGGAGTGACTCGAGGGTCCTTGATCCAAACCATTAACCTGCATTTATGTTAGGTATATGAATAGGAGTTTTTCTCTGTTTAGCTGGTTATTGATTTGATCATTTGCATGTAACTAATAATTAACATTGGCAAAAGGGCTGGATATATATATTTTACCTGATAGACTTAGGGGACCCATAATAGACTGATAAAGAGACCAAGCATGTATTATGTTATTTAAATGTAAGGTAGGAAGCTTCAAGTTGTTATGTAACTTAATTGTATTACTTATCTAAAGCCAATAGTTTTTCAGTAATGGCTGAAGTAGTAATTATCAAGCAGCTAGTGACATTGCAAGGTTGCAAAGTGAATTACATACACAATACAAATTGAGTTTAAGTCAGTTACAATTAGCATTGAGAACTGCACTGAGTCAGGATAGTGAACACATAAGAACATTGTTGAGCTGAGGCTTGGAAATACCTAATCAGTGATGGAAACACATGTGAAGTGATTCAGAGATCAGAGTCAGCCAGAGGCCATAGCCAGATCATGGAGCAGAACTATGATGGTGGTATATGTAAACAGTATCCAGTTATTTTAGTTAAGTGAAGATTAACCAAACATACATAGTAGTGGAATAAAGAGTTAACATACATACATCCCTACCTGCTTAGAACAAAGAACAATAATTTAAAGAATAATTTAATCTATGTTGATGCTTGGTAGCAGATGCTACAAAAGTGCTATCAGCAAAACATCAGCAAAAAAGGGCTGGATAGCCTACTGTAGGTTATACGTATTTTATCTTATAGATTTAGGTGACCTATAATAGACTGATAAGTAGACTGTACATGTATTATGTTATTTAAATGTAAGGTAGGAAGCTGCAAGTTATTATGTAACTTATTTTAATTAACTTATCTAAAGCCAATAGTTTTCAGTAATGGCTAAAGTAATCATATTAAGTAGCTAGTGACATTGCAAGGTTGCAAAGTGACATAAATACACAATACAAATTGAGTTTAAGTCAGTTACAATTAGCATTGAGAACTACACCAAGTTAGGATATCTGCTATTGCCTGTTTTAGGTTTTGGAATTGCAGTAATCTATCATTATTTAACATGTACTCATTGTTATTAACATGTACTTGTGTTATTTTATATGGACCTGACCACACTGTTTTTAACTTTCAGACATGGTTTGTGTCTGTTAATTTCATATGTGTGAATGCAAAGACTGTGTTGCCTAGTTTATGCGCATGACTGTAAATTTTCTTATTGTAGTTATGCTGTTGTTGCACAGCTGATTTCTTCATGTTATGACACATTGTCTCATGTATTGCTGTTATTCTATTCCTCAGTTGATCCATGTATTGGTTTTCCAACTTTCTGCTATAAGCATTGATAATGGTGTTGCTGCCTCTCTTCTGAACATGGCTTTAAATGGTGTTATCCCAGTTGTTGAATATATGGACGTATTGTAAAAATACTTGATCATTTCAATTACTTCTCTCCATTTGTGCCCCCCTACTCTTGAAGTTGTCACTCTGATCAGCTTCATCAAGGTTCTATTCAGTCTCTCCACTGCACTGTTCGCCTGTGGATGGTATTGTGTTGTTCTTTTGCTTATGACTTCCAGTAGGCATGCCATTTCTTGGAACAGGTTGCTTTCAAATTGTGGCCCCTTATCAGTGATTATCATCTCCATTGGCCTGAACTTCAGGATCAATTCTTTCATTACTATGTTGATGGTTGTTTCAGCCATTGTGTTCTTCATCAGGATTAACTTTGCATATTTGGTCAAGTTGTCCACCATTACTAGCAGGTACTGATACCCTCCTCAACTTTTGACAACATTTCTAAGTCTATGTGTACAATCTCATTTGGTTGCATTACTATAATCTTTTCTAGCAGTGCCCTCTTTGTTGGAAAATGCTGTTTATTATGGAGGAGACATTTTGTACATTTGTATATTATTTCTTCTGTGACCTTCAATGTTGCTGTTGTAAAAAATCGTGCATTGAACCTGCTCTCCATTTGCCTGATGCCTAAATGGCCCTTCTCATGAATGTTCCTTACTAGTTTGCATTTAAAGTCTCTGGTATTGCAATCCTATTGTTTTGTCCTTCCATGTATAGGAGTCTGTTCCTTTTCCTCTTCCATTTGTACCTCTCATAGTACCTCATGGTTAGCTTTGATAATTTCACACTTAGCTCCTGTAACTTCTTTATGATTTGGCTTAATATCATGTCATCTTTCTTTTTTTCTATAATCTCTGACTCTGATATTTCCTTCTTTATTGTGATTGGTAGCACTACTTGTCCCTTCTTATCAACATTCATCTCTGGCAGCCCTTGTACTCCATATGTGGTAAAAATTGGAACTGTTTTTTTCTCTGTCTTCCTTGGTTGCATCCCTCTGATACTTGGGAGCACTGTACAAAAGTCAGCATTCATATGCAGTGTTCCTCTTCAGTTTTTGAATGTGAAGATGAATTCGTTTAGGTATTCAATCCATCTCAACACTATTCCTGATTTGTCACACAAAAACTTTTTGAGCCATGCCAATCTGCTGTTGTCAGTACAAACCCTGAATTGCTGTCCTATTAAGAAGTGCCTCAGTTTCTTTATGCTCTTGATCAGTGCAAGTATCTCTAATTTTGTTGACCCATAGTTCTCTTNAATTGGAATTGTTTCTTCTCTCCATCTTCCTTGGTTGCATCCCTCTGATACTTGGGAAGCATGGTCCAAAAGTCGGCGTTCATATGCAGTGTTCCTCTTCAGTGTTTGATGGTGAAGGTGAATTTGTTTAGGTATTCAATCCATCTCGACACTATTCCCAATTTGTCACCTGAGAACTTTTTGAGCAATGCCAATCCACTGTTGTCAGTATGAACCCCGAATTGCCATCTTATTAAGAAGTGCCTCAATTTTTTTATGTTCTCAATCAGTGCCAGCATCTCTAATTTTGTTGACCCATAGTTCTCTTCTCTAGATTTCAACTTGCGACTGAAGAATAGTATGGGTACCTCCTTGCCATCCTTTAGTTGTCCCAGTGTTGCTCCAATTGCTACCTTGCTGGAATCACAGTCTAATATAAAGGTTTCATTGTAGTTGGGCGTGTTCAATAATGACAATTTTGCTAGTTCTTCTTTTATCTTGTCTAGCTCCTCCTACTCCTTCCATGTCCATATGAATGGTACTGACTTTCTCATCAGCTGTGTCATCTTGGCAGACTTCCCTGTGATGTTAGGGATAAACTTGCTGTAATAATTGAAGAAGCCCATTATTCTTTGAATGTCCTTCTTGTTGTTCAGTTTCTCTATTCTCCTGATCATGTTTCTTGCATTGTCCTTCATACATATTCTCCCTTTTTTGATGACTGGTCCTAGAAATATAATTTTTTCTTTTAAAATGTGTCATTTATTTCCATTAATTATCAGGCCAGATTTTTGCAGGATTGATAATGCTTTTTCCAAAATTTCTGCAGGTGTTCCCTGATCATGTTGCTAGTCATGATGATGTCATTGATGTATGTGCTTATGCCATCCTCCATCTTGTGTTTCTTATTTTTAAGCACTTTCAGTATATATCTTTGAAATGTTGCAGGCACATTACATAGTATAGTAACACCCCAAAAAAGTACCAACTGTAAAAATGGGTTGGTACTTTTCAACAAAATGTACAAAAATTAAGCATGAATGTTGTATAAAGATCAATAGTATTAGATGGGTCATGCAAAATTTTATCATATGTAAAATAAAATATTTATCTGAATAATTTTTATAAAATCAAGTGTAATATTTTATCACTTAGATTGCACCTTAATAAACTGTTTTTTTAGGCAAAAGGCTAAATTTTCATGTTGTTTTTGATGCATTAGATACAAATATACTATTCATCCATTTTCTTAAAAAGATTTGCTATGTCAATCTCAAGATTTTTTCAATGGTTTAAATCTTCTTTATGTTGGTAAAAGCACCAATTGGCATCATATATATGTTTAATACTGCAGTTTTTCATAAGTTATATTAGAATCATGTGACAGCAATAATGATAGACTTCTGTAAAGAAATTTTCTTTAGTAAGCTTGTTTTTAACTACTACTTAGTCTTGGGGTGTTTGAGTTGAGTTTGAGTTACTAGGTCTGAGTTCAAGTTTATACATTTTGAGCTTGTGTTTGAATATTTTTTAAAAAAATTCTAAGTTTGATCAAGATCTTTCTAATTCCAAATTTTTTACAATAATTCCACTTGATACAAAAATCTAAATTTACAATATTTTCATATTTAAATTATTTTTGAGTAGATTTTTAAACAAGTTCATGATTGAGTTTTGTAAATTCCTCTTCCAAGTTTTTCTGATCGAGTTGAGTTCTGATTTTAATTGAGTTCTTAACATTCTGAGTACTAGGAAACCCTAGTCTCAACTCTAACCTTATTTTTTAAATAGACAATATGAAAGAATTTGGTCATAAAGATTTGCTGAATTTTCTTTATGTCGGTAAAAAGTACAAAATTTTTGACGAAATATATTTAAATAAAATAGTCTAGTACAGTTTTAAGTAGCGAAATTCCAGATGTAAATTTTAAAATGCGAATAACTTCTTAAATGAAATGTTTCGTAACAGTAACACGCGGAAGCTGAGTACTAGGTATTATATTAACTATTTCCATGGTTATGTTATTTCCTATTTCAATTCTCTTATTTAAATTCACCAACGATAGCAATTTCTACTTATTTATCAAAGTGACAAAATTTTGAATAATCTAAATTGAAGACTGTTGGCTTGTTCTGTGTAAGTCTGTTAATGCTATTTAATAAATCGCATCAGTATTGTAAATATATTAATATTTATTAAGTTTTGAGCGTCATTTGGCAAGTTAAATTTGTAGAATAAATTGAAAAAAGTCACTATGAATCCATTAATATTATGAATTTCATTTTTCATATATTGCTATTGAATGAACTTTATTGTAGGTCCCTTTTTTTGGAAAATTTTCTATCACTCATCCACACAACTTTTCTAGTCCAGTTTATTATAAGAAATAATCTGACTGACATTATTATAATTGTGAAAAAATCATTTTTGGATCTGTATAGGGCTTTATTGCAGATCATAATAATAATAATAATAATAATAATAATAATAATAATAATAATAATAATAATGATAATAATAATCGTATATTTCAAAATAAAACGTATAAAATAAATAAATATATGGTGAGTTGCTAGTACCTGTTAGGTTTGAAATGATATGCTTGGGAGGTGCAATATCGAATGCATAGCTATAATAAAAGGACATTATCATTGCAGTAACAGTGCTATGATTTTTCATAAAGCCATGCTGGTGCTTCGAGATTCAGTTCAGATTCATACGATTCAGAATACATTTCTCAAATACTTTGGCAAGTATAGACGTCACAGAGATAGGTCTAAAATGCTTTGAAGTAGCATGTTCTATATCCTTCTTAGTTTTCCGTATGAAAACAACTCTCGGTCTAGTAAACTCTCTAGGAAAATATCCATGTCCTAAGGATAAATTAATAAATGATGCTAGTTATTGCAATGCGGGTGGAGGGAGCAGTTTAGGATAGTCCGCTTGAATATAATCCAATCCAGATGCTTTGGATCTCCTCCAAAGTAACGTGAGTAAAGTGCTTAACATCTGGCGTGTTGTCGATATCTAATTCGCCAGTATACCAAAGATTCGCTCTATCCGTTAATTTGAAGAAACTGTTCAGTACAGTAGCTCCTTTTGCATATCATAAACGGACGGACATGCTTCCCAATTTAACATCTGATAGTTACTAACAATGATGTGAATTGGTTGATCTTGCATGTTGCTACTGAATTTGTGCAAAAAGGGTGAACGTTTCTGTCTGATTCCTACATTCTGAAATTACGTTTATACTCAAAGTACTTGCGTCTGCTTCAATAATCTTTATTATCCCATAACTTAAAAGCATTATTCCTTTCCTTTCTTAACTGACAGAGACTGTTATTCTATCAAGGGTGATGTTTATTGTGTTTGCTGTTTACTGCCATTGGTGTCGTTAAATATATTATCTGTGCTATTGTGCTTTGAAACTCTCAAACTGCGGCATCAATTGCATGTATGCTGTTATTAATTGGCGCAGGAAAGGAGAATAAGGTGCATAGCATTAAAAACTGACGAACATTTACTAGGGATGGGATCCGGATAGTGAATTGAATATACCGGATAATTCCGGATATTTTGATTGTCGGATACCGGATAATATATTATTAGTAGGGAAATAAGAAATATGGCTTTAAAAAAACAAAATATTGCCCTTTTTATTACGAAGAATTTAGTTAAATTACCCTAAATATGACCATCCATTTTTTAGAATGCTTTGAGCAACATAAAACGTTTTTCTATTACTAAGAACAAGTTATAAAACAAATACAAATTCTCCTACATAATAAAAAGTCAATTTTTTTAAGCAAATACTTCACTATTATAACAGCACATAAATTTCCATATATATTGTAACATCAGAGCTGGTTATTTAATATTGTGGTTAAGATTTCTCTCATAGGCCAAGAGTTTTCTCAATATAGAGATACTTCTCTCAGCTGCAACCGATGTTGCCTGCCATTTTCGTAATCTAGCATACAATTCCAGTTAAATGTCAATTACCCCTTCCTACCATTATAGCAGTAAAACAGTAATTTTCTAATAGTGACTTGATATAGGCATTCATTTTACAGGTATAATTTCCACGATCACGATTGGGATTAATAACTCTGTCAAACATTGAACAACTTTGATATTTTATGATAGCAGCCTTAATTGAAGCATTTAACCTAATGTATTTAACCCTAATGTATTTTGCTTGAATAAGCATGGTACTATTTTGCTACAAGTGTGCTTTGCAAAATTTATGAAATAATGTGTATAGTTCTTTTAATATTTTTCCCACTACAGGGATACATATGGCCAGTCCTAGAAATGCGTCGGTCCCTGGGCCGGGGTCAGGTCAACAGTTAGCTTGCAATTTTACTTGTCTGGGGTTAGACCATGAAGTAAATTATTTGAAATTGAATGAATATATATATATATATATATAAAATTTTCAGCTCGCGTGATTTAAAGCAGTCACAATCCAGAATTAATTTGTAAGTTTTTTTCTTAAATTACTTAAAGCATAGGAAAATATGACACAACACCACAAATATAGTATTTTCAAAAAACAAAAATATAGAGTTTTATGACTCCATAACTTCCTATTAAACTACACCATTGGCATGCAAACCATCTAATTTTAAGTATACTGCAAAATAAACCAACAAAAAATATGGCTTTTATTACTTTGCTTGCCCAAATTATTACTGAAGAAAAAACTCGTACCTCAATTAATATTTACCTGTTGTGGAGGAAAATAAATACATATTTGGACGCATATTAAATAGACTTCGTCCTGATATATCAGAAGAACTTGTTTTGTTGCATGGCAACTTCCCTATTGAAAATTAGATTTTTTAATCAAGCTTTATTGTTATTATACAGATTAATTAGATTTCAGCTATGCCCCCAATTTCGCTGTCCGACCTCAAAAATTTGAGCGATGCCCAGTTTGCCTCCGCTGTTGGTGGTCTGAAGAAAGACGCCATCATTTCGTTGTTACGCCAAGCGGTCTCTGCTCTCTCTACCTCGACTCCGTCCACCAATGATGGCCCTGGCGTCATATCATCCTTATCTGACTCCCTAACAAAGCTTTCCTCTGATGTTTCCTCTCTGCAATCCCAAATGTTCTCCTACAGTGCTGCTGCCTCGCGTTCTGTCTCATCTCTCCCCAATAATCCTGCTCCGAGTTTCACACCCGTGCTTGCTCCTCCTTCTGCTCTACCGCATCCTCCCAAGCAGTCTATCCCTTCATCAACTAACCGTAATCGTCCTCGTCCAGTTTTTGGTTCTAGTGCTTCCTGCCGTCTCCCTGCTGTTCCTATTAGTTCACTTCCGCCGCCTCCCCGCAAAGCTCATATTTATGTTGGCTGTTTTGCTGCTTCTGTGTCCACCTCAGATGTTGCTGACCACCTTCGTTCGTCCTCTCTACAATTTGATGATGTCATTTCCATTCCTCCACGTCCTGACTCTCCATTTGTATCCTTCCATGTTGTTTGCGATCAAGTGTCTCATCGTGCACTCATGAATCCTGATGTGTGGTCTGAAGGCGTCTTGATTCGTTATTACCGCCTCTCTGACGAAGAGCGCAAATCTTTTGGCCTTCGTCCCCGCCGCCGTAATCCGCCTCGCCGTGACTGACTATCTCACTCTGATGTTCCTCCTCCCCGTAACTCTGGCTTTTCCGTGTTGCTTGCCAATGCCCACAGTCTTGTATCTTTGAATCGTCGTCTCAGCTTTTACAATTTCTTCTTGCAGTCTCCTGTTGACTTCATTTTCATCACTGAAACCTGGCTTGATCCTGCCATTGCTGATAGTGTTGTTTTTCCCAACTCTACTCTTAAAGTTCTTTCTCGTATGGATCGATCCAGTGGTCGCCATGGTGGTGTTCTCATTGCCTCTCGTCTTCCTAACCTTGACATCCGTCCCATTTCTTTCGATTCATTATCCTTCGATTTCTGTTGTGGCTGTGCTGTTGTTCTCAGTGACCACATTGTTTCTCTGCTCTGCGTTTACAACCCTCCGTCGAAAAGTGCCTTCCGCATTCCCGTTGCTGATTTATCATCTATGTTCGAGTCTTTTCATGACCAGTCTACCTACCTCTCTCGTCACCTTGGCTTTTCCATTCGTCCTCATTTTCTTATTTGTGGTGACTTCAATCTTCCTAATGTCTGCTGGAATGCGTTCGACTCTACTGACACTTATGAGTCTGCAGTTTTAGAAGTTTTTGCCTGCTATTCTCTTGAACAACTTGTATTTTCTCCTACTTCCAGCTCCTCTCTGCTTGATTTGGTTCTGTGCTCTCACCCCGATTACATATTTGACATATCTGTAATCCCTGTTCCTGCTAAGCTGTCAGATCACTCATTCGTCAGCTTCAATCTGTTTGTCAACTCTACTTCTCCATCTGCTAATCCGGCTGTTCCACAATATGCTCGATTTAACAGTGACTTTCTGTCACTTAATGCTGCTCTCTCATCTTCGCTGCCCGTTTTTAGTGATTCCTTCTCAGTTGACGATTGGTTCACTTTCTTTCATCAAGTTATTTCTTCTTATGTTCCTCGTCGGCGGAAAAAGCGTGCTTCTCTTCCTTTCTATTTTTCGTCCCTTACTGTGCACTCCTTGAATAAATTGGAGTCTTACAAACGCCATTCTGGTACTACTGCTACTCCGAAGCTTGCTTCTCTCACAGAAGATGTTATCAATTTTATGGAACTTGACAAAGTCTCTTTTCTGTCCAGCTTCTCGTCCGGTTCTCTTCAAGACTCTTATTCCTTCCTGCGTTCTCTTCATTCCAAGCCCGAGCTCCCCAATTTGAGATGGAACCGTCTTTCTGCTCACTCTGACCTGGAGAAGGCTGATCTGTTCAACGCGTATTTTGCCTCTAACTTCTCTGTACCTGTCTCCATGTGCCCTGGTCCGCCTGCTGCCTCCCCGCTAATCCGACTTTGTGATATGGTCTTCAGCGCCCATGATATCTCTCTCATGCTTAAATCTTGCAAGTTGTCTGGTCCTTGTTATCCTGACGGTGTTCCTTCCTTTGTAATTCATGAAACCTCCTCCACGCTTTCTATCCATTTAAAGCATCTTTACTCCTTCATTTGCTCCACTAAGCGCTATCCCGCCTGTTGGAAGACATCTTGGATTTCTCCGCTGTTAAAATCTAATCAGCTTCCCTCCTCGCAGGTCACGTCCTACCGCCCAATAGCTATTCTATCTCGACTGTCTATCATCTTTGAACGCCTTGTTTTTCGTTATGTATTCCCAAAAATTCGTCACCTCATCTCTTCCTCTCAGCATGGCAACCTTCCTGGTCGCTCTACGATTACTAACCTGCTCACTCTGATCGAAAACTGCTACTTTCACTGTGATAGTAATGATCCTGGTTGTATTATCTTTCTTGACATCTCAAAAGCGTTTGATCGTCTCCCTCATTCCATTCTGCTTGACAAGTTACGTTTATTTGGTTTTGATGTGGATTTCATCGAACTGTTCCAGTCCTACCTGACTAATCGCCACCAGTGTGTCAAAATCAACTCGTCTATCTCTTCTCCTGTCCCCGTTACTAGTGGTGCCCCTCAAGGCTCAGTGTTTGCTGTTCTTTTCTTCCTCGTTGCCATTAACGACCTCCCTCATTCTGTTCTCAACTCGTCTTGCCTGTTGTATGTCGATGACACTGCGATTTTTGATTTTGGTTGGTCTTTTGCGTCGAACATTTTTTCTGATCTTGAGCACTTGTCTACTTGGTCCTCTGTCAACCATCTCGATTTTAGCACTACCAAGACATGTGGTATTTCCTTTTCTGTGGCTCCCCCTTCTGATTTGCCTCTACCTGTGAACTTTGCGCCTCATCACACTCATCTTGGAGTTCAACTTGCTGCAAACTTAAATTGGACTGGACATGTGTCTTTGCGTCTCCGCAAAGCTAATTCCTCGCTATTTGCCCTTTTCCGTAATGTTCCTTTTAATACCTCGTCCGCTGTGAAACTCTCTTTGTTCAAGTCCATTCCTCGCGCCATTCTTCTCTACGCGTCTCCTTGTTGGTGGCCTTCTCGTGCTTTGTTCCACTCCATGGAACGTTTCCAGAAACGCGCTTTCAAATGGATTTCCTCTTTGGACTATAAAGACGCTCTGCTGAAATTCTCCACTCTCCCGCTGTCACTCTACTTCCATGCCTGTGATCTCCTTCTGTTCAATCGACTACTGACTCGCAAATTGGATCTTGATCCTTTTGATTTCATTAAGTTCTCCAATTCCTGCTGCACTCGCTCTGATGATGTTGTCACCTTCTCCATTCGTCGTACAAAGAAACATCGCACCCTTCACTCGTTTTTCAATCGTGCTTGTACTGCTGCTAATTACATCTTGACTCGCAACCCTCCAACAGCGATTGATTTCTTTTCCCCACCACCGAGCTTCAAGAAATCTTTGATGGCTTTCCTCTTTGCTGAGCCCTTCTCCGACTTCGCCTACTCTTCCATTTGCTCCTATTTCATCTCCTGTGACTGTCCTCGCTGCCGTAAAACTTGACTTGTTTTTATTTTCTTGTTGTGTATGCCTTCAGCGGCTAAATAAAGTCATTGATTATTATTATTATTATTATCTCGCAATATGTTATCCGGTAAAATCCGGAAACAAGATAAATTTTACCGGCTATCTTGATCCGGATATAAAATTGCCGATTTTACCGGATTCCGGGACATCCCTAACATTTACCGTCTTCCATTTCAATCGCTGCTGCGTTGGTGAACTAAACTGTTTCATCAAAGACATGATTATGGGTCGATGCCAGCTGCTTGGAATCATGTGTTGAGGGCGTGCCTGCCACAACGATATAGAAGATGACGATTGACCGTTAAACTTTGATGCATCAATGAAGCTAGTTTCCATTGGGCCATTAAACGTCGGTCCATGATCGGGATCATTTAATATACGTATTTTATTTAAATTGGCAACTTCCATAAGTTCATTGCCTTTCTTGTCGTTTTGAATTCCACCAAGATAATCATTATGTGCATTGAAGTCTCCGCAAATAACAAATCTATTAGAGCTATACTTGCAAACGAACTCGCGAATAGTGCTCATAGTGCATTCAATAGATTTAAGAGTAGGCAGACAGTATACTGAACAGAATACACTCCCTTTTATACTGACTATTTCATTTGATATATGTAAGATATATATTATTAACATAGCTATTCGGTACCGTAATAGCCCTAAAGGCTTATCGCTGCATATAGATGAAAATTCCAAAGGAAACCCACAGGTAGGCCTCCTGACAGGTTCTTGAATTAAGTAAAGACTTGGAAGTCACAAGATCAATAAGATCCAAAGTAGCAATCTCTGATGTTCCAACATTACATTGAACTACTTGCTTATTCATATTTTGTACTTGAAATTATAGTGTGATTAATTCATTGTTTTTCACTTCCCTACGTTCAGCGCTATTAGTCTTCCACTTAGTTTCGTCAATATTTTTTAAAATTTGGTCCTGAAAACCGGACAACAACCATCTGAACCATGATGCGTATTCTTAAAGGGTTCGTAGTGAATATTCTTCTTACAATAATCTCTTTCGTTATGAGCATGATTACATTAAAAACATATACGTTCTGTTTCCTGCTTCTTGTTACATTTGATTTTGGTGTGACCATATCTTGCGCAATGACCGCATTTAAAAGGTTTTAATTCGTTGAAGTATGGGCACATTTCTAGGTCATATACTAACTTCATATATCTGGTCACAAGCCGATCAAATCCTTGTGGTTTAATTCTAAATGAATTGCAGACGGACTAATTTTTTCATTACTGACTATTTAAGTAGGGTTGGTGAGAAGCTGACAAGGCCGGACCAAAATGAGTGTACCATCGATGCACTGATGAAAATCACTTTGTTCATTATCTTGAAGAGAAAAAATACCTCGCAGAGTGTTCAGTTTTTGGACGCTACATAGGAAATCGAAACACATAACTTTCCATTTTTCGATATAAAGGGCGATGTTTGTTACAGATCTATTATTCTTACTCTCCGACATTTTAAGAATAAAGTTTTTGTTTTGTATTATAATAATTTGGATCATTCATTTCGTTTAAGGCTTAATTTTTCTCATTTATAAGAATTCTATTGGTATTTTATCCTAGTTTAATTTCTATCTTCATCAAGAATTATTTCTTTATTTAAATTCGATGAGATGATTTTTAGTTGATTAATCATTTATTTGCTTTGCAATACCGTGGGTTTTTGTTCTTATGTTCTACTAAACATTTCATATTTATCTGGAATTATTACATATTCATTCTGTTGCATTCTTTTTGGTATTTTTAAGATTTTAATTCTTCTTTAAAAAGCACTGAATTTCTGAATATAACTGATCAAAATCTGTTAAGGAGGATGAATCCTCCATGCATTTCATTTAAAATTCATTACAAACGTATTTAGCGGTGAAAGTCTTTATAAAATTTTGGATTTGCCGAAGTCAGCAACTCACGAAGAAATAAAAAAGAGTTATCGCAAGGTAGCCTTGTTATATCGTTATTTACTTTATTACTATTTAGTTATCGCTGAAATATCATCCCGATAAAAACCGAAATGATCCATATGCTGAAGAAAAAGTATGTGTTCCATATGTCATAATTTTACATTTTTTTTAGTGCAATGTTTATTTCATGAATGTTTATTTTCAATTTTTATCACAAATATTATTAGTATTGAAACTTCTGTGTTTGTCCTTTTAATTATAATGCTGTTACTAATTCCAATTTAGTAATAAAGGCTTTTATATACATTTTGGCATGTAATGCTATGTCTTCCAAATCTGTACATCAAAGTTTCTTAAACATTTGAATGTTGATCTTTTTACTCTAAACATGTTTTTATGGCTGCGTTTTAACTGGTGGGAATATTGAAAAAATGTGGGAATTCTAAAATACTAACGCATACTCTCCAGATTGCTGTATTCCAGCTGGCAACTATATTATTGTTGGGTTGCCAAAATGATAATTTTCAAATATATAAGGATACAAATTTTGTAGAGTTCACTTTATTTTTTATATATTTGGCAGAAATTTAGTACTTGCAGTTTTACAGCACCACAAACGCAGCTTGCTACACCACCCACCTATGTTTATATAACCGCATCGCGAATTTTTCCTAAAAGTTGTATAAATATAAAATTCTTGGCTTTCAAAACGTTTTATTAAAATAGTGGAAGCAAGCTTGTTGCTATTCATGTAACTACATTTATTTAAATATTGTTAGCTCTCTTATCTTTATGAATTTTAACTAGTCCTTTTTCACAAAGTAAAACCGTTTCTGCTCGACGTATCGCCGTGAAGACTCTGCTACCATAATTCCTCAAAATGTAATATAATATCATCACTCTATCGTTCGTTTTTCGCCTCATTTGAAAATACCGTTACGTCTAGTTGTTTGAAGGATGGTTTTGTATTAAGTTACATTAAATTCAAAGTAATTTAATAGTGGTTCAACTGAAGCTGAAATTTAAACTAAGTGTAATAAATGAATTATTCAAAACTGCAACTGAAATTGAATGAGATTTATTATGTAATTTTCAGTTATTCAGTTTATTTCATGTATTTTTGTGGCAAACAAAGCGCTTGAAAACAACATGTTTTTGCTGGCTCGTATATTTTGTCTCCACATTCATATTTTTAAACACTTCCGAAATTTAAAACATTGAAACAAGAAATCATGCAAATATGCAAAATGTTATAATTTATCTAACTGAATAAAAATACTTTTCTTGTTTAAGTTTTAACTTAATAACTTTACTATCCCAGCATGCAACATTAGAAATAGCGAATTCTTATATACACAATGATCTAAAATAGGGCTATGCGAAGGGATTTCCAATGCCCTTGCTTGCCCGTAAGGTTTATATGTACCCTTCCCCGTAAAATGTATGCCCGTACTCTTCCGAATAAACGTGTACTTAACGTATCAAATATGTTTAAAATATTCTCACCGTCCTTTGCGACATTGAATTTTTTAGGAAAAAACCGAAATATAAAACTGAAACAGAAATGACGTACTTTTTTAACTGGAATTGAAACTGAAGCAATAATTGCTCGAAATCCAATTTAAAGCTGAAACTGAAATTGACCGGATTTTAATTCAGTTGAACGCACTATAATCAAATAAAGCACTATGTAAAATTTGCAGACATTCTTTGAAATAAGAAAATCATTTTGTTAGTATCTTTATAACTGCTTTAAATGTCCACGTCGTAATTGCGCATTTGTATGATGTGGCACATTATTAGTATAATTACCTACTTTAAATTGCCGCTGATACTTTCATGAATGCTTTGGATTTTGACCAAAATCGTTCATTCAAATTTGAATTGCATGTTTCAGTCATCAATTGTTTACTTTTCTTTTTTAATTTTTGCAGATATTAACTTTTTGTGTGAAATATTTATCTTATTTTATCATTCTACTTTTAGTTCAAAGAAATAAATGCAGCGCAGGTAGTTCTTACCAATGAAACCAAAAGAAACATATACGACGCATATGGTAGTCTTGGTCTGTACATAGGCGAACAATTAGGCGAAGAAAATGTTAGCGCATACTTTTTGCTTACAAGTCCATTTGCAAAGGTAGTTTTTACGAATTTACTTCACAATTGCTAAATAGTTCAGCTAATTTCTTAATTCCCTACTTAGCACGGTCCGATTTAACTAATTTCGTTATGATATTCGAGATAGAAAATTAAGTGTGGTACTGATTCTATATTTTAATCAGTGATAACGACGCAGGGAATTTTGGGTAGGGGGAGCAAGTTTCACTTATTACCCAAAATATTAATTAACTAAGAGAACTATTGCTGTTTAAACTATAATATTTAGGTAGGTTTATTTTAAAGTTTAGAGGAGCAACTGCCAATAAACAATGATCAAGAAAATATTTTTCACACATATGGGCTGACAAACACTTTTTTAAACACATGATTTGCTTAATTATACTAATTTCCAAATCAATGATCAGATTGATTGAACACGAATATCATACTCAATTAAAAAAATAAAAAAAATTGAGAAGCAATTAACAATTTGACATGATCTAAGATTTACCATGCAAAATACAAATATACTGTGAATTTTACCAATCTCGAAAAAACAGATTTGTTTAGGTGGTATATATATGTATCGTCAAGCCTCAAAGGGTTAATTGTTCATTAGCAAGTGCACTTACAGAGGATAAGCAATTAACCGTAAAATGTTGATATCAGGTTTTTTATCAAATCTAATGCAAAATATTTTAGTAAAAACCGAATTTTTCGAAATGACAAAAATATTATAACCCCTTAATAAATATTGTATATATATATATATATATATATATATA
>CABFPE010001127.1:26680-39176 GCA_900660155.1 Hofstenia miamia | reverse complement strand
TGTATATATATATATATATATATATATATATATGACTAAGCATGCAGATTAATTTCAATCAACCAATTCAAATTCAGAAACAGTAGTTAATTGAGTGTTCATTCATAATGAATAGTTATTTTTCATATTAAAATGCATCCTCATGACAATTCAAAATTTACGAGAAAACTCTTTTTTTATTTTCAATTTTGTAACAAACATGCGTAAGCACTTATAGTAGAACACAATGTGTTACATGAAGAATGAAAAATTCGATGGAAGGATTGTATTCGTCTACATCTATAACCCTAGGCTTAGGCAAGAGCGCGTCAAATTTTTTTGACATATCGCCGTTTACGGTGCAGATATGTTTTTCTTGGCTCTGAGTATGACTTTTGAGTACAGCATTTTTAAAAATGTGCGTTGAGGTGCATACAGATTCTCGAATAGTGGAATTGCAAAAGGAGCTTATAGTATTATTGAGAAGACATTACAAAGACAAAAAAAGTTGAGTAATTCTTCAATTGAGTAAAACATAGTCGACCTCCTAGATTCTGCTTCACACAATTTTTCTACATGTATTTTTTAATTTTCATTCTAGTAAACCTAAAACCGAATTGATTCAACAAGTATTGGCTGAGTTATTGAGGGTTGAATTTTTTATTCAAATCACTCAAGTTAGAAAATCGCTTATAACTTTTTTTAACGACATAATTAAATCCTTAGCATTTTTGAAATCAGCAGCATCGATTTAGTCGAGAAACATTGAAAATTGTAGATAAAAAATTTTTTGTTACCCTGTAATTCTCACATAATTTATGGTTACTATAATGGAATGAAACACCCTAAGTTTATATATATATATATATATATATATATATATATATGGCTATATTTCAATTGCGGAATGTGTAAATTTTTTGATAAAGTATAGTATTTTGGCTTTCATCAAAATAGGTGCTGGATAATATGGAAAATCGCGGGCACTGGAATCAAAAGTCATAGTAATTTAAAAAAATTTTAATCGTTGATGTATTTTAACAATTATGAAAACTTAATGAATATCGGTTTCCGAAATTGGTATTATTTGCCAATACTGTACTTTGCATATCAGCTACTTCAGTTTCGTCTGAACAATTATTTATTTCTTGTTACATTATTAACAAGCCGCGGTCGCACTGTTAATATTAAATGCTTTTGTGTTCCGTAGCTGGTTATCTGAGAATATTTTAAAGTGAAAATGTCCATACCTTTACTTTCTTCTAATTACGTTTGTCAATAATGGTTATTGTAGAAGTTTTGATTTAATATGTTTTTAATTCTTTAACGGTTAACTATTAAAAATATATTAATTTTCAATACAATGAATAAGATGAAAACGTCAATTTATGAGCATGTAGACAGATTATATATGTCTCTTCAATAGAAACTATATATTCGTAAATTTTGTGGAATTGGTGATAGTATTCCAACGGCTCAGATCTCCCTTAACTCAGCCACAATGGAGTCATTCTTAGTGCTACAAAAATTCTTCAAGTGCTATGTCTACTATTTTTGTAAGCACATTAATGAAATGCTAATATTTACAAAAAAGCTATAAAAACAGGAATGTTCGGAAAGATGAAAGACTTCATTAAATATTTGTGTCTGATATTTATTGGCATGTTGCTTAGGTTTTAGCTAATAACATTTTTTAACAATTCTAATTTCGAATTTAGTAGAGAAATCAATCGCATTACCGACTATCTACATGTAATGACTGAGTTAGTTTCGAAAAAATATGTAGCATCATCCAAACAAATCAAAAATAAGCTGCAAACGTCGAGCAGAGTGAGAATAAGATCGAAGAAACGATGATTAGAAATATTGTATTTAGATCAATTAGATTAATTTAGATTTATTTGTATTATGCAACAATATGTGTATTAAGAAACAATATGTGTCAAAAACGAGAGATTAGTATCAGTCGATAAAAATACTTTTGGCAAAACGAGGGGGCGAAATCGCTTCCATTATTTTTAGCCGCCATCTTGGCAGAAGAAAAGTTTAAATTTGAAATCGACAGGTACTTTTCTGGAATTACTATAAATACAAATTAAATACTGTAAGCAATTGATAAAGAATTTTATTCGGAATTCTTATTTTGTTTCTACTATAATGGTTTGATTATTTAATACGATGTTGAGCTAATTGAGTGGTGTTTAGTAGTGGTCTGGATCCATCAGAGAAAACGATTCAAGGGTCCCTGTGCCAGACCATGAAAGTGCACAAAAGTTAGGTATAGGGGTTTTCTCTCAATTAGTTGACTAGAGATCACTTACTACATGTATTAAAATAATTAACTGTGAACAAACTGTTGGATGACTAAAACTTAGGAAATCTATTAATACTATTTTAGATCCAAATTAATACCAATAAATGATTGATAAAGTGACCGTACATGTATTAATTTATAAATGTAAGTTAGGAAGCTGCTTGAAACTAATATCTTTAGAAATGCCAATATATTTTGGTAATGGCTACATGTAATATCAAACAAGCAGTTAGTAACAAGTCAGGTTGTGGACAGATAGAACACTTTTACAAAATAGAGTTTAAGTCGAATTGTCTTATCTTTTGAGTATGCACTGAGCTAGGATAGGGTACACATAAATTGTATAAAAGAGCTGAGGTGTGGAACTCAATCAAATGAAACATCGAAGGAGTTGGTAAACTGGATGTGGAGATCAGCTTCATGCAGATGCTACTATCAATCACTGGAGAAATTACTGCATTGCTTCATCACCTAAATAGTGAATGGTTAAATCCAGTTACATCATGTTAACAGAAACAAAAGCCAAGCAGTATATAATTAGGTAAATCCCTACCCGCAAAAATACGACTAGTGTTATACAGTAGCAAGAGATAAACAGTAATGATGCCTGGTAGAGGATGTTACAATATGTGAAGACAAGAACATACTAAGTTAAATTAGGATGTCCTTGGATAATATTTATACAATATTTATTTTATGTGTGGAGATAGTACACAGTATATATCAGAGGCTAAAGAATTTGGTGATATGTATATCTGGCACTAAATATAAACGTACATTTTTAGCGTCAATTTTTAAATTAATACATATACTAAAAAACTGCTTTCTTATCCATTAGTGACTGGTGTTAAATCCGCAATATAATCAATGTACATATTAGGATAACATAAATGACTGTAATTTTACTATTGTCAATTATGCAAAGACGACCTGCCTACAAGAGACAGGTCAACAATTAATAAAATAACAATAAACAGTTACTAAAATTTTTAACACTAGCCCATTTTGGCATAATTTTTAGCTGATGAAACATGACTGACAGTATAATCTTCAAAAGCGATACCCTCTTTAATAATTTGAATATTTCTTTTCAATCTTGGTTCAATAGGACAATTTGAAGAATGCACTGCAACAACAAGCTTCTTGCTCTCTGTAAACAACTATATATGCGTTCTGTATTGTACCAGGGTAAAGATTAATTGCCTCAAATAAATAGCGTGATCTAATATATCTACTGCTGCCAACAGTTCCACAGCAAGTGTCCTGTGAGCAACTCGTTTGCATTTCTTGGAACTCCATGTGACAACATCACAACCCCAAAATATTATAAAACCACCATGAGCTATATCATTCAATGAAGCATCAAAATAAACGTAGAGATCAAGTATTGCCTATTTTTTTGATATGCATTTTTAAATCTCATTCTTCCCGGATTGTATTTCAGATATCGAATCAACTTATTTAATTTCTGAGTGAACCGCTGAGGATTGTCAACATCATTCAGAGCTGCTGTTCTGAAACTACTGTCTGGTCTACTATTTATAGACGGCCATAGTAATTTACCAAAAATAACTAGTGGATTTAGAAACTCCTATTTTTCATTGAGATATAATCTTTCTGGGATACGCATTTGGAAGCCAATGAACGTAACCCATCCACTACCAATCTTTTGTACAAGACCAACTTTAAAACTGATTTAAGACTCGCTATAATTTCATTAACAAAGACAAGTTTTCCACAAACCTTAAAATCGTCGACATGTGTATCTGTCCATCCAATAACAGTGTCATTCCTACGAAAATGTATAAAGCCCTGTCAAGCTTAGGCACCTCTGCTCCAAGTCGTATCATTTCTCTTGATACACCATCATACTGGAGACTACTAGCCTCATTAACACCATAAACACCTAGCAATATTTTTGCATACAGCTCCTTTTGAAGTTTTGGCTTCTGGTGGAGGAACAACATATAACTCCTTATTAAAATTATCTCCTTGTAAAAATGCTGTCGCAATGTTCATTTTGTAAATATTCCACTTCATAAGACTGGATGATGACAAGAGTAATCGCATTGTGAGTTTTGAACAGGTGGGCTAGAAGGTTGTCATTTTCCCGATTGATAACCTCAAAACCACGAGCAACCAATCTTGCTTTACATTTTCTTTCACCAAAATCGTCACTTTTGTGAGTTTTTACCCATTTAGTCGAAATAACATTTAATTCCTTCAAACTCTGTTCGTCTAGAATACATTCTTCGTAAACTTCCTTGGCTAACCAATTGGATAACTCATTTTCTTTAGCAGTAGAAATTGCAGGCATATTATTATAATGCACCCTATACTCACCATACCTCTCAGGGATGGAACGATTTCTGGATGGATAACGTGGTAAATTATCATTCATGCAATTTTCCACTGATTCAGACTGCTCACCAATGTCTGTTTCACAAAAAAAGTCGTCATAAAAGTCGTCATAGTCGCTTCCAACATCATCTGGAGGTACTTGATTTCGATTAAGATCAACTGGAATTGTCTCCTTATTCTTATTGTGAGTGAAAAGGTTTTTCTTTAACTCAGAATCTTCGAAACATGTACACGTCTCATAATTCTTCCATGTTGTGAAATAACTAGTGCAGGTCCTTTCCATTGTTTAGAATTTTCAAATTAATAAAGCACCTTAGAATTGATATCCAAGAACAAATCAGCATTAGCTCGAATACGAGACGACGACGCTCTTTGAATTCAATTTGAACAGTCTGCTTCTACGAAAGCTGTCCATATATGTCTCAAAATTTTCATGTGTTTCGCAACAGCTTCTGGCATTGGTGTACCATCTCTAGGAATAGTATTCTCATCCAGATTACTACAAATACAAGGATTTTACCAAATACCATTTGACTTGAGTAGCCCAGGTAATTGGGACAATAATTCTTGCTAAATGCGGCGAGACGGTAGGTTCTGTTTCAATTACCTTCTGCACCATTTCCTTTATAACGGCATTATTCCTCTCAACTGTTTCGTTGCTAAAAGGTGCTGTAGTGCTATGGAATATATCAAGATAATCACAAAATCCTCCATGGATATAGCAACGAATTCTCAACCATTGTCGACTAATATTTGTTTAGGAGCTCCAAAAATTGTATTCAAATTGTCCAAAAATGCGTCCTGTACGCTATTGCTTTCTTTGTCATTCAGTAATAACACCACAGAATAGCGTGAATGCATATGAATTAAATGCAACACAGGAAGAATTTTCCATTAAAATCTAGAAAGAAAATATCCAAGGTAAGCATACAATTAAATTCCTTTGATAAAGGCATTGAAACAATGGGGTCCCTTTTGACCTAGAATGCTTGATGCAAATTTCGCAACCATTGTATAGGTCTTCAATATCAAATTTGTTCCAAAGCTTCTTAGCACATCTCAAAAGTTGCTCAAACTGTTGTTGAGATGGATGTCCAAATTGGCGATGAATCTTTCGAATAATGTCTACAGTCAGTGTCGTTTGAGAACTCGCCAGTAACACAGCACATTCCTTAACCATAGACAGATACGTTAACTAAGACGGATATCAATCCTAAGCAGGTAATGACCAGATACCGATACATTCAATTGTATCTCATTGCCGTTGATCGTGATAAATCTTTTTCCTGTATTGATAATAGCCTTAATTCTTTCCAAAGATCGAAGAGACAAGAGAAATGGCAAATCACCAGTAATTATATCAATGCTAACAAAACGGGGTTCACAATATATATCAATTGGTAATATAATCCTATAGAGTCCACTTCTGAAAATACCATCACTAAATTTAAACTTAGGTGACGAATGAAATCGATTAAGTGTTTAAATGTTTACTTTATTTTTGTTACAGAATCGTCTTAGCCAATTTTCCCCACCAGCCAGTATTGATTATGGCTGTTGATACGTTACCATTGTAAAGTTATGTTTCTCTGCTCCAAAATACAAATTAATTACTTGTATGATCCATATGGGCATTGCTTTGGTGAGGGCATTCTTTTGCAAAGTGTTTTGTCGATTCGCAGTTATTTCATCTACCCCGTTGTACAACATTAAGACTGTTGCAGAAAGTTCGGATATGAGAAAAGTTCGATTGTTTCCAATTTTTCGTCCACCAAAATCACTTCTCGTCCCAATGCGTTGTCGATTGTAATGTACGTCGTTTGTTTCGTAATCGATTTCAAGAGAAACAGATTGCGATTCAAAAACAAGTTCGGTTTTTACCGTAGAAGCCGAGTTAGAACATGTAGTCCCAAAATTGACTTCAGTGAACATCCTACTATGAACTTGTTTAATATCCGCAAATACAAATTTAGAAGAAGCAGGCATCATACGGCTATCTTTTTGATCCAAATTTGACTTATATAGAAGCTCGGCAGCAAGTACACTGTCACTCAACTCCATTTTAAATTCCTTCATTTATCAAATAGAACATTATAAGTTTGAAAGCTGCTGTGATTCGACCTATCTTCTCTTGATAAAGATTTAGATTGCATAAATGATTCAAATGCAACATCATCATCATCATCATCATCTCAGCCGTTCATGCCACTGCTGGCAGATGACCTCCACAACTTGCGCCATGCACTTCGATCCTGGGCCGTTCTCATCCATTGGCTGCCAACGACTTCTTAGATGTCATTTCTCCATCTCCTTTTGGGTCTTCCTCTTAGTCGTTTTCCATCTCTGGGTGTCCACTCTGATGTCATTGGTTTTTGCAAATTATGCCTCGAGTTTCTGTAGAATAATTTTTAATCCATTTTCTGAATTCAAGTCAACGTTGGGAATAGTCATAGCAACATCTTTTGCCATACCCTTTATATTCATAGCTATATAAACGCCCTGTTTCTTCTTCGAAATCATAATTCTATTTATTTTCTCCATTTAATATACGAATCAGTTTCAATATCGAAATTAGATGGATACTTATTCATTACTCTGCTACCAATGATTGTTAAATATGCAGACTACCTGCCTACAAGAGACAGGTCAACAATTAATAAAATTACAATAAACAGTTATTAAATAAGGGAAAAGTTAATATAATGCAACAACAAAATGCTTTATTAGCAAAAGTAATTTTGTATAAAATATTACAATATAATATTTCAAGTATTTACATAACTTCAATTTCCACTGCTAATCCGTACGTCCGAAAGTCCTTTTGTCTTAACAAAGAGTTGTTTGAATAGTTTTTTTTAATCTTACAGCATTTGGCGCTGATCTTGTCTAAATCGAGATTGTTCCATAGTTTTCAAACTGCAATTGAAAAGCATTTTGTCAAGTAAACTAATTTTATCGGATTAACAATCGACACTTGTTTAAATATTTCTCACATTATATTTAATATTAAGTGTTGAATCTTTTTGCCTTATTTGTTTATGTAGTTTACAAAGTGAAGGTGCTGCGTGTTATAAGTCGGTGATAAAGTATTACATGATGATATTAAGTAGTGTACTGGTTCGTGTTTCTTAACAAAATGAATTGTTCTCATGGCCCAATTAAATGTTTTTAAGAGCTTATATTTCTCTTTTTGAGATATAATGCCAAGAAGTAGTTGTATGAACTCATTACCAAGGTGCTGACTAGATCTTTAGACTGGCTCTAATGTCTTAATTGAAAGAAGTATCTAATACCCATGGACATTTTTCGTATTTTCTCGTGAATTAATTTTTTATATTTGAGTTGTTTATAAATATAATATATTATATATATATATATATATATATATATATATATATATATAAAGTACATGGATATATATATATATATATATATATATTTCTTAACTATAAGCATATACATATATCCATGTATTTTTTGTAGATTTGTAGTGATTATTTTCAATTGTCTTTTTAATATAGTTTCTTTAGGCTCAACAGACGCAGAAGGTGTTGGTTTGAATGAATTCAAACCCACATATAATGCCACTTAGGCATTTAAATTCCCTTCCTTATCCTCTATGGTGCTGTGCTCTTTTGTTTATTGTATATTTGTAAAAATCGTATTTCTTTATTGTATAAACAGAATTAGTGGCCGTGTTACTCACATTGTTATATTTTTTACAAGATCTATATTTAGAATCTAAGAATATTATTAGGAATTTATTATATCATGTATTTATAGTGACAATTTCCATGTTTAAAAAAGATATCATTCAAAATATAATAAGTATGTATCCTATGGGCTATATGTGGTTGATAGATTTTCTAAAAAATATAATTCCTTGCTAAAGAATTACAACACCAGAGCTGTACTAAGCACGGTTTGACATGATCTTTCTGAAGTATTATTTGGTATGACATGTTTTCATGTGCATTAACGTGCACGTTTTTTTGAATTTTTAACGTTATCCACTAGCGCATTTCTGTAGTAACTAAATTAATCAAAACAAGCAACTAAAGAGTTTATATTGCAGATCAAACAATTTCCATGCTGTTCACATCTGATTAGGCAATCATTTACATTTTCTTTGTGATGAGCATTGCCGCGAATATACCTTACACAGCACTGGTGGAAACTTTGATTGATAGATTGTTTAAAAAATTTCTAGATTAAATGGAAATTACTTTTGAAATATGTTTATTTTAATGCTTTTAAATAGTTTTCATCACTGAATTTATTCTTTAAACTGCAATGAGCTGTCCTATACGACAAAAAATCCCCAGCAATTGCGACTTATAGGCTTAATTGAAAATTAGTACTAACAAAGTGCCTCTCACTAAATTGTGCCATTCATGCATATATTTATTCAATAAAGTTTGGCAGGCAAAACTAATTAACCTAAGTTTTTTGGCTCGACACGTTTGCATTTATGTACAGGGCAGGTCATTTAAGACTATGATTAAGATATATCAAATTTATGAACTTGCATAAAATAAAAAATTCAAGGAACTAAAGTCAATCAACTTGCATCTCTTTGTACTGTGTGCAACTGAATTACAATCAAGACAACTTCAGTTTCAGTTTTGAAGTTGGCGGTCGAGTAATTTCCGTTAAAGTTTCAGTTCAAAGATTCTGCTTATTTCATTCTGTTTTATATTTTAATTTTTCTCCTAAATTATTTATAACCACCAAAAGTCGGTGAGTTTGTAGATGTATTTATTATGTACAATTACTAAATGTAATACAAAGTGGCCTTATATCAGTTAATGCTGAGATATTAATAAAATATCGCGTAAAACTGAAAAAAGACGAGAGAGAATCCCGTTCCTGAGGAACGACAGAAGCTCAAAAATCAATAACTAACCCAAATCCACATTCAAGTAGGACTGAGAGAAGTTAATATGCTAATGAAAATTAAAATGTAAGTTATAATATTTTTACACTTTAAAATTAACTGGTCGCTAGGTGGTAATTTTTCGCTATAAACCCGATAAAAATATTAGGAGAAATTTGTTCTTGTATTTATTTGGAAACTGGTTTAGTATTGAAATTTTAGGCAAATATTATATTGGTAGCCACAGTAAAAAGCGGTCTCTTAGTAAAAACATTAAACTTAGTAATTCGTAAAAAATTTCTTAACATCAAAATAAACGTTGCATTAACTGATTCTTACAATAATATACGACTGTCGGCGGTACAGATTTGCAAGCATACTTCTGGTTTATATTTATTTACATGAAAGCTAGTCAGTTTAAGATGCCCTTTTTTCATGGAGGAGCCGAAAAATTTTGAACATGTTAATAAAAACAAGTATGTAAAGTAGAACATGTAAACTAAGTTAGGCCACATAAATAACATAAAAAATAGTAAAAAAAACATTACAATGCAACTCTCATGACGTCCCTACAACACCCCCAGCAATATCCACGACATCACAGGCTCAAAGGCCACCCTCTGGACCAAAAAAGTGGAATGAAATTTCCGTGGATATAACTACTATTACACGAGAACTTATTAAAATGGAAATAGTGACGTATATATATAAATATATATTGTATGTTTGTTTTGTGAGGATTGCGTATTTTTTCGAGAATTTTATTAGGCTACTCCGGTAAATTATTAATTTCACAATATTAGGAACTACTAATACATTTCTGATATTTATCAATCAGAATCACTCAAGGTCAGAATGTAAAAAGTATTTCCTCATAAGCTCTACTATTTTTAGCTTCAAGAATAAATTAATAACCAACAAAATGCGAATATTCATTTGAAAAAAGTTTGATTATAACGATGTTATTCATCACAAGTAATTGATTTTTGCTTGTCAAATTTAACAGAGTATAGTTGAACAATTTAATTAAAAATTCATGATTTGAAATTAATTCCTAATGTGTCCTATTGTGCACATTGAGAATTACTTCATTCATGAAAAATATGCAAAAAAATAAGAGCATGCAAATTATTGTTATCTACAGCAATTACTTCAGCAGTCAGTAGTAAAATTAAGGGAGACCCTGTTGCACAAAATGACCTTGAGCTCTGCGATATCGAGGGAGTGTTTGCAAATGTTAATTAATGAGTCATTCTACTTGACAAATGTTTTGACAGCTCCACTAATGGATTTTCAGTGACGTGAGATATTTTTAAGTGTATCTACTAATGGATTTCAATTAGTGATGTTTTCAATTGATTTGCATTTACATGTTAGGACCATTTTTGGCATGACTAATTTCACTTTGATAATATCACAAATGTTTGCATTACATCGTGTTAATATATACCGTATTATAACAACCCCTTGTGGGATACGTACACATAATATTACAAACTAATTTTCCATAATTTCAAAAAGCACATACGTGAAAATGCAATTTGGGAAAACTTTCAAAAAACATATTTCGCATTTTGTAAAATAATCCTTGTTATCACACATTTTCGTTTTCGTCAATGCAGTACACTATCAATTTTCCATATTTTGATTGCTTACATGAACTGTGTTTAATTCGTTTTCAGGAAAACAAACTATTTGAAGATGTCTCAATAATACATGTAGAACAAATTAGACATTTTTAGTTAAACAAAAAGAGATTGCATTTCAATATAACAATTAATGTTTAAACATTAAAAATTCAATAACTCGTAAATAGGTAAAAACAAATAGAAATTTTATATACAAAGTAAAAATATTCCATTTCGTTATCCAAATATGCAAAAACCAATTTAATCATCCATTGATAACGCATTTCGTAAAAGTTTTTTAAACACCTAAAAAATTTTCCTGTCTTATACAAGTTAAACAAATTTTCTTAAAGAGAAATACATGCTAACCAAGTTTTGGAAAAATTAAAATATTATAAACACAACAAATATACTTAGACGTTAAAGTCAAACATGGTCATAATCTTGTTACCTAAATCATACATGAAAAGTTATTTATTAATAATATACGTACATTTCAAATATAATTATACACTGTAGGAGTCATTACACCTTGCACCAACTTTTATACGATTGTTTTCCTTTCCATGTTTGGTGACTTTACATGGGCTGTATGTATTTACATGGGTTTTACAACATTCATTGCTTTACCAACTTTTTTCCATGTTTTCACTTTTTATTTGGTTTGGTGACTTTACACGACTTGCATACATTACATGGGTTTTCCGGCTTTCACTGCTTTTATCAACTTTTCCACGTTGTTCACTCTTACTTGCTTTTTATAATGTTATATGGTTGCATACATTACATGGGTTTTCCGGCTTTCACTGCTTTGTTGAGTTTTCCATGTCTTTTACAGGTTGTACACATTTTGTGACTGACGCATCTTTATCAACTTACACACCATTGTTTAACTTTATTTGATTTTATAGGGTTTTGTTTACACGATTGTATGCATCACACGGTGTTCAACTCTTCCAATGTATTATATCACAAAATTCTGCATTTGATCTAAATGTAATAAACTTGAAACGTGTATATAGGCGTATAAACTATTTAAATATAAAATTCGTTTTAAAACAAAAGCGTGTTTGATGAAAATAGAATTATTACATCAATGTATATAGGCGAATAAAATAAATCATTAACATAAAAATCGTTTAAAACAAAAATGATTTCGGTAAAATAGAAATATTACATCAATGGACATAGGCGAATAAGACATTAACACATAAAAGAGAAATATTACAACACTATATATAACCGGTGATAGTAAAATATGGAAAAAATATTACAAAGTTGAATATTTAGCTTGTATCAGTGTTAGACTAATTTACCCGTCTGATATATGGCTGGAGA
>CABFPE010001127.1:6915-18348 GCA_900660155.1 Hofstenia miamia | reverse complement strand
AAATGCGTTATCAATGGATGATTAAATTGGTTTTTGCATATTTGGATAACGAAATGGAATATTTTTACTTTGTATATAAAATTTCTATTTGTTTTTACCTATTTACGAGTTATTGAATTTTTAATGTTTAAACATTAATTGTTATATTGAAATGCAATCTCTTTTTGTTTAACTAAAAATGTCTAATTTGTTCTACATGTATTATTGAGACATCTTCAAATAGTTTGTTTTCCTGAAAACGAATTAAACACGGTTCATGTAAGCAATCAAAATATGGAAAATTGATAGTGTACTGCATTGACGAAAACGAAAATGTGTGATAACAAGGAATATTTTACAAAATGTGAAATATGTTTTTTGAAAGTTTTCCCAAATTGCATTTTCACGTATGTGCTTTTTGAAATTATGGAAAATTAGTTTGTAATATTATGTGTACGTATCCCACAAGGGGTTGTTATAATACGGTATATATTAACGCAATGTAATGCAAACATTTGTGATATTATCAAAGTGAAATTAGTCATGCCAAAAATGGTCCTAACATGTAAATGCAAATCAATTGAAAACATCACTAATTGAAATCCATTAGTAGATAGACTTAAAAATATCTGACGTCACTGAAAATCCATTAGTGTCAAAACATTTGTCAAGTAGAATGACTCATTAATTAACATTTGCAAACACTCCCTCAATATCGCAGAGCTCAAGGTCATTTTGTGGAACAGGGTCTCCCTTAATCTTACTACTGCAGTCAAGCTGTTGCCAGCTATTGCTCTTACCCTCAAGTAAGCTGCCACGCTTAGCTGTAAATATAAATTAACGAGTGACTACATGTTGCAATTCTAAAACTGCATTATCAATATAACTCCTAATCTGGTAGTTGGCATCCAAAGAAACAATTATTGTGAACTTTGAGTATTAGTAATTAAAAAACGCTCATTATTGCAGATGAAAATTAATAGTCCTTGAAGTAAACAGACTGCTAATACAGGTTTAAGTGTTCTCAAATTCGAAAATTGCCTTAAAATGTCTTATTTCTAAGTTCAGTTGTCATGTAATAGCTATGAGACACAATTTATAAATATTTTAAGTTTATTATGACTATACTTAGTTAAATTACATTTTGCAAAAATACAGATGTTTGTTTGAGAATTAACAGAAGAATTTAATAATATGAAAATAACTATATACATTATTTCATAAAGTGAAGAGATAGATTACGTATTTTACTATCATTTTGAAATTTCTGCAATTTTCATGGTAGTTCTGCTAACTAATTTTTGTCAAATTGTTTACTATTATTTAGTAATTATTAATGTAGGGCAAATTGTAGGCATTCGTAATACAACTTTTGATTTGGTTAAGATTGGTTGCTTTCTTTTTATCTCATATTCAATTACCAATATTTTGATGTTAAGCTAAATTCGTTTTTTTATCAGAGAAGAGCTGGGGGAGCCATTTCAATTTCAACGCAATTTCTACAAAAGTTTTGACATTACTAAAAACAATTTTTGTATTCTTATCTGTGATTCAACAGAGTATAGTAAAACATCAGTTAAGCTTATTTATTAAATAAATATATTCTAATTTCTGCAAAATGAATTTGGTAAGCTCAATAATATGGTCAACACTAGTTAAGAGTAAATATGACTCTTTGGTAACACTATTATTGTCTTGTTGTAGCATAATCAATGTAAAATTTGTAACACATCAAAGAATTTCCACAGATGAAGTTTTGCTTTAGAATTAATTCCTTAACACATTTGTGAAATTGCTTTAAGATTTTAATACATTCAATCTCTTGAGGGAATTCATTCCATTGTCTTATTGTATTGTTGTTAAAATGTAGATTTATACTTGGTTATAGAAATTTGCAATTTCATAAAATCTAGTGGCTGTGTTTATTTGAGTTAACTGTTTAGTACTTGGGATTGATTTATAAATGCATTTTTTCAAAGCACTAGAATTTCCTTTACAAACATCAATGGCCCACATATATAGAATTTCAAGTTTTTTATTTAGATCTTTACATATGTTTGAAAATAAAATACTACTTTAATTAAACTGACTAATTACCAATGAATAGAGAAGTTGCATATTTGAATTTTTTGGTATTTAGTTTTAAACATTCTTATAGTTTATATAAAAATATCAATTTTCTTTTGCAGTGATTTAACATGTTCATTAAATAGCAATTTATTTAGCAGTTGAAATTCCAAGAATTTTGGTATTTTTTACTAGTAGTAATATTTTTGGACTATTTTTTTAGCACTGAGGACTATGAAAACAAAATTCAGTTTCTTAGCATTAATTCATAATTTATGAATTGAAAAGTATTTACTCAATGATTGACAATTTGATTTTTTGTTTTTTGGCTAATCATCTGATTGGTCATTACAAAATGCACAGGTATCACTAGCATATTGCATAGGTTTGGTCTTATTATAATACTTCATATAATTTATATACATATAAAATATTAGGGGCCTAGAATAGTTCCCTGTTGTATACAATTTTGGTCAGAACCCAACTTGAAAATATTTTTTTTAACCTATTGAATTCTGTAATTAAGATAGCTTGATATGAAACATATACTATTATTACCCATGCCTATATGCCTAAGTTTCTCATATAATATTTTATGCTTGATTGCTTTAGAAATATTCAAGCAAGCAATTGCAACATAGTTTTTTCATCTAAGGAATTCTTCCAGTGTTTAGTACTTGGATAAGAGCATCATCAGAAATTAGATTATATTTTTGCATGTGTTTGTCAATTTAATCTGATAAAAGTCATTCAAATATTTTTCTAATTGGGGATGTCATTGAGATTTGCTATAATTTTTGTCAATATTTCCATCAAGCTTCCTAAACACCAGAAAATTATGTGACAGGGAAAGGAGGGTACATTGGGACACCCTGAAGTTTTCGTAACATCTATGGCTATTTGGCATGTAGAGATGGACTGATTCTATTGGACGCCATCTAGTGACGAAATATTTTTTTTATAAAATTAAGTTGAGCAAATTTATTTTTTTAATAAAGTTTTTATTTTTGATTTCTAGAATTTGGGCAAAGTGATATAATTAATGACAAGAAATGTTTTTGACAGAGTTAAGTTAATTTTTTGATAAAGTTTATATTTTTCAACCACTTCTATGTACAAAGTTTAATTCATTTTTCAGGCATCAATACATTACATGCAAAAGACTTTATTTCCTTTTTCAAAACACGCAATTTTATTGTAAAAATTCCACAAGTGTTTTTAGCAATTACAAAACAGTAAAATATTTGTCATACTTAAATATTGCAGGTGTATGATATATAGACGTACATGATAAAGACTATTTTGCTTTCCAAAAAATTATACATGTGATTTCACTAGTAGAATTTATACATATACATGCTGCTTTCATTAATACACCATTATTACACTAGTTTTACACAATGATGTTTTCTCTGCATTTCTTTTTTTGTCTATATGGATTTTTATGGGATGTACACATTTGCTGACTGTTTCATCTTTTGTTGACTTTCACATCTTTTCCTGTTTTACTTGGTTTAAGACTCTTGCATGGCTGTAAACTTTACATGGGGTTTTCAAATTTTCAACAAGCTTTGTCAAATTTGCACACCTTTTTCAGCTTATTTCTTGGTTCATGACTCTTGCATTCATGAATACATTTCATGGGTTTTCTGCTTTCTAACTTTTATGTGTGAAAATGATGACACATTCATTATTCATAGTTGATGTCGATTTTTTCCATCAATACATATGATTTCAAATTGTTAAATTTATAAACTCTGTGATGCATTCTCCATTCTAAACATACAAATACTTGTAAATAGTGTATTATTCACATGCAAAAAATACAGATGCATGGCATTTAAAAGATAGAATTTCAAGAAAATTACAAAGTAATATTTTTACATAGCAAAGACAATGTCTATAAAATTGCTTAACCATAACAAACTCTGCTCACTCAGAAAAATTTAATACATGGTCTTTGGAAATATCATCCAATGACACAACAAAGTGAAAATTAATGTGTATAATTTATAGTTTCAGTAAGCTACTAGTTATAAAAATAGTAAATTTAGGGTGCATGTGATTAAACAAAATATTCAATTTAGCAATCAATACATATAAATTAGTTTAAAGCAGAAATTAAAAAAGAATGAAATATTATAATATACTTAGATGATGAAAACAATGTTGATACATGTTCAGTAAATATCCTCCAAATGCCAGGACAATGTGAAAATCAATGTGTATAATTTATAGTTTTGGTAAGTTGCTAATTATAAAAATAGAAAATTTAATTGCATACAATTGAACAAAATATTAATTGCAAAAATCAACATGCATAATTTAGTTTAAAGTGCACAATTTAAAAAGCATACTTGATTAAACATGAAATATTATAATATTAATAGGTTATCAAACATTAATATGTCAACATACCTTGTTAATTATAGATGCATTTGAAATCAAAAACGCGTTGCCTTCAATCTCTCACCTGTCACCAATTCATGTCATTATTTATTGTTATATGGCTGTAAACAAGTCTTTTTAAATTGAAACTGTTTTAAATGAGTTGAAACATGCAATAAATTGTGCCTACATCTTTGAAAAACCATGTATGACTTGTAAACTAGCACAAAGAAAAAAGAAACTTTGTAAAGATCACTGCTCCTTAAAAAATTAATTTCATTTTACTAATTATTTATTGTAAAATTTTTTATAAATTTTGTTTTTCAAGTTAATTATTTTGGTAATTTATTTTTGCAATTTATTTCTTTGCTAAGAGATTTGAATTATAGCATTTAAGCAAAATCAAATTACTGTTAAAATATATCAGGCACTTTTGATCATTGAAAGATAATGAATTTATGCTTTATATTCACTGGTAATGTCAGTATGTGTTCTTTTCTAACATCAAATTAGTTGTTACCCATTGTGAAGGAGTTGGCGATTTTAGTGCTATGAAAGAAGAAATTCTCTTTTTGGAGTTTTTGACAATGAATTTTCATTTGTAATTTAGTTTCTTTACACATGGCATNCATGCAAAAAATACAGATGCATGGCATTTAAAAGATAGAATTTCAAGAAAATTACAAAGTAATATTTTTACATAGCAAAGACAATGTCTATAAAATTGCTTAACCATAACAAACTCTGCTCACTCAGAAAAATTTAATACATGGTCTTTGGAAATATCATCCAATGACACAACAAAGTGAAAATTAATGTGTATAATTTATAGTTTCAGTAAGCTACTAGTTATAAAAATAGTAAATTTAGGGTGCATGTGATTAAACAAAATATTCAATTTAGCAATCAATACATATAAATTAGTTTAAAGCAGAAATTAAAAAAGAATGAAATATTATAATATACTTAGATGATGAAAACAATGTTGATACATGTTCAGTAAATATCCTCCAAATGCCAGGACAATGTGAAAATCAATGTGTATAATTTATAGTTTTGGTAAGTTGCTAATAATAAAAATAGAAAATTTAATTGCATACAATTGAACAAAATATTAATTGCAAAAATCAACATGCATAATTTAGTTTAAAGTGCACAATTTAAAAAGCATACTTGATTAAACATGAAATATTATAATATTAATAGGTTATCAAACATTAATATGTCAACATACCTTGTTAATTATAGATGCATTTGAAATCAAAAACGCGTTGCCTTCAATCTCTCACCTGTCACCAATTCATGTCATTATTTATTGTTATATGGCTGTAAACAAGTCTTTTTAAATTGAAACTGTTTTAAATGAGTTGAAACATGCAATAAATTGTGCCTACATCTTTGAAAAACCATGTATGACTTGTAAACTAGCACAAAGAAAAAAGAAACTTTGTAAAGATCACTGCTCCTTAAAAAATTAATTTCATTTTACTAATTATTTATTGTAAAATTTTTTATAAATTTTGTTTTTCAAGTTAATTATTTTGGTAATTTATTTTTGCAATTTATTTCTTTGCTAAGAGATTTGAATTATAGCATTTAAGCAAAATCAAATTACTGTTAAAATATATCAGGCACTTTTGATCATTGAAAGATAATGAATTTATGCTTTATATTCACTGGTAATGTCAGTATGTGTTCTTTTCTAACATCAAATTAGTTGTTACCCATTGTGAAGGAGTTGGCGATTTTAGTGCTATGAAAGAAGAAATTCTCTTTTTGGAGTTTTTGACAATGAATTTTCATTTGTAATTTAGTTTCTTTACACATGGCATTGATAATATATGTAGTGTTTTCCTTTGCAAATCAAGTCTCCATGGAAATTTTTATTGATGTTAGTAATATTAAACATGTATAAGCAATCAATTTCCAACTAAAAATTTGCTTAATCATATAATATTCAGTATTTAAATGTAAAAATAACTTACCTGTTTTGAAGCAATTCAACCAGCTTTGACTCAATCTCTGTAAATAATGAATAATGCAATACATTTTGCACTAAAAAAATGATATCTACAGATTTATTTAATTAAAACACAAATGTATAGTAATAACTTAAGCATTTACATAAAAGCTGCAAACATCAAATGAAATAATTTAAATTTTTGTCATTTCTTCATTCTGTGCAAATATCCAGCATCCTATAAATTGTCCCATTCCCAGTAACTCAATCAATTGACCTTGCTCAGTGCAAAACTTTACATTTATTCTATTGATATATGATTGTGACACTGGCTTATTTAATGGATTTTGTTTTTTTCATGATAAATAATTAGGGTGGTGCTTGGTTTTGTAGCATATGTCAGCATCAAGAGACATTTATCCAATAAGGGTTATCATGTGCTTCCAACAAATTGAAGTTCTACAATATTGGCTTGTATCACTAAAACATGATTTCCAGAATGTATGTTGTATTCATAGCTAGAATTGGTTATTGTGTTTGGATCTATTTTTCCAAAAATTCCTAGATATTTCCATAATTAAAGAATGCTACAATGATACTTGTTATTGAAATTTTAACAAGATTTACATTGCCCCATAAATTTCAGCACAATCCTTGTAAAAATTGAACAATGTTTTTGTTTCACTTGAGAATTTTGTTGTTTTGTTCATTAAGTATATAATTCCATGGCTAAAATTTACTGTGAACTTTCTTTTTTGCAATGAATGGTTGGAATTCTAATATAATTTTGTTGTTTTAGTAGATAAAATGATCAATGCAATCCCTCATTAATGAGATATAATGTCAGTATTTATTATTCATTAAGATTGGTACCATATATAAAATATTCTACAACACACACATGAAAATTCTAAAATAATTCACAGTTTGATTATGTGATGTGTGATTAACCCCATTCTATAACTACACCCACATTATTCATGAATTTACAACTGGTTATGACTCATCCATTAGCACCTGCCAATCAATCTTAAAAAATGTGATTAATGAGGAATTTTAACAAAAAAATTTTTGTGAGAGATTCCTTTGAAATCTCTCAGCAAAAAAGCATTTGCCACATTTGTTAACAATTGATTGACAGGTGCTAATTGATGAGTCATAACCCATTGTTAATTCATGAATAATGGGGTGTATTACAGAATGAGGTTAATCACACATCACATAATCAAAGTATGAATAATTTTAGAATTTACATATGTGTGTTGGAGCATTTGTTATATATGGTACCAATCTTAATATCTCATTATTAATGAGGGGTTGCATTCAATGCAACCAATTATATGACATGTCATAATATTTGGAGTAATATTTAGTCATGTATATTCATAGTTTACATAAGCATATAGTAGAGGTCTTAACAGTTAGTTTGTTTTACAAAAATTTCCTAATTATTGTTAAGAAATTAGTGGATATTTTAAACATGGAGGGTTATTTGCTTAAAGAAAAAATTTAAGTATCATTAAAATACATAATTTTATAATTATTTGCTTTTGAAACTGATAAAAATACCCATGAATGGTGTATTAGTAATAAAACACATTGCAAACACATTTTACAAATTTAAAAAAGTTTAGATGGATGGATACATTTTCATCTTTCATTCTTTCATGTATTAATATATCAGTGATTATACATTATTTTGATTGGTTTAGACATTAAAGTTCAGTAATAAATCTGCGTTAATATTAAATTTACTTACTCTTTGGTTATCAGGAATGGTAAGAAAAGCCACATGTACCAAATGTGTTCAAAAACTATGAGGTTGTCTAGAATCAAAGCATGTGGGCATTTACCAAATGCAAGAGGAAGAGACAGCAACAGCCTTGCATCTGACATTCAATGTTTGGTAAAAACAGGGGAGAAATTATTATCTCCTTCAAAAGTCAGTGAACTTAACTCAGTTTCAGAAGAACCTCATTATGTACAATGCATATCTCTTTATGAGTTGCCTATTGGTGAACATTTTATAATTCACAATGTGTATCAAACTCATATAAAGTATGGCCCTGCAGTAAAAATTATTTTGCAAAAAGGAAATTGTTTTTTTCTTCACAAATGATTTGCACATCAATCTGGTGTACCATTTAAAATGTTAATTGGACTTAAAATGTTTTGATGTCAGAATAAACCATTGAAATATTTCAGTTGTAAGCCAAGTATTGTGTTGAAATTTTGCATATAAATTTATTTTAGAAGATGTAAATACATATTCCTTGTCAGATTAATTTCTCTCCTTCCATATGTTTTACATAAATTATCAAGTTTTTTAGCTAAAGGCATCAAAAATGAGGAATACTTTGGATAGGTTGGATTTAAACCAACAATGCCATGTCAGAAATTGTCTGGTGTAATGCCAATTACAACTATCCATCTGTTTAATTTACTTCAAAAGTTTTTCTAGCTAAAACCATGAAAAATGAGGAATACTTTGGATAGGCTGGATTTGAACCAACAATGCTATGTCAGAAATTGTCTGGTGTAATGCCAATTACATCCATCCATCAGTTTAATTTACTTTAAAGCTATTCATTGCTGTGTTAGGTGAACATTCTTAGAAATATATGGAAAAGTTTAACAAAGCTCATTAGCATGCAGAAATGTTGAAAATTCAATTGTTTTAACTAGAACAATGTGTTTTTTATGTTTTGAAATGTGAAATTATCTTTTTCCCATGTAGTTTATACAACCAACAAAATTATTTAATGTTTGTTTAATGCATTAAAATATTCTAGAACATATGCATATAAATATATTTTTATAGTAATGACCAATGACTTGTTATTTGAATGCCATCTCCATGTGGGAGACATGGGAATCAAAAATAGTTTATGCTTCCAAATTATTCTAATGTTGCTTAGAGGGTACTTTGCCTTTAAACCATATTTGTAACATTTGATAGTTTCTATAATAACACTGCTCCTCATGTAGAAGAGTGAGAATCAAAAATCAATTATGTTTACAATTCATGGTAATGTATGTTAGAGACTTCAATGTCTTTCAGAAATGTTTGTCATAACATTTGGTCATTACTGTAATTCCATCTTGTGTACATGCATAACACATAGTGAGAATATTAGCATTTCATGGTTAATCACAACTTCAATAGAAATTGGAGATATAATCATACCATCATACAAAGGAGAAATATTGATTAATTTTCATGTTATAGGCCTTAGTGATCAAATGTACTTCATAATAATAATAATAATAATAATTAAATTTATAATGCATAGCAGGGCTTTCTATTGTGTCAATCATTCATAAATAAAAAACAAAATATATTCTATTATTAAACACATAAAGCATTGGAGGGTTAAATAAACAAGTTATTGAACAAAACAGCAAAATTCTTAAGTGAAACAAAAACATTGCTCAATTTTTATGGGGATTGTGCTGTAATTTATTTGGCAATGTAAATCTTGTTATGATTTCAATATCAAATATCATAGTAATGTTGTTTAATTATGGAAATATGCTAGGATTTTATGGAAATACATATACAAACACAACAACCAATGCTAGCTATGAATTCAACATATACACTGGAAATCATGTTTTAATGGTACAAACCAATATTGTAAAACTACAATCACATGATTACCCTTATTGGATAAATGTTGCTTGAAGCTGACATATGCTACAAAACCAAGCATCACCATAATTATTCATAATGAAAAAATGAATTCCAATGTATAAACCTTTGTCATGATCATATATCAATAGAATAAACGTAAATTTTGCACTGAGCAAGGTCAATTGATTGAGTTTACTGGGACTGGGAGAATTTATATTGTAGCATCATCCAAATCAACTAAGCTGTTAACGTCAAATCAGAAAGAGAATAAGATTGAAGAAGAATTATGATTAGCAATATTATAAATTATTAGATCAGTTAGATTAATTTGTATCATGCAACCAAGAAAAAATAAGTGTCAACTTTAAGAGATTAGTATCTGTTGATGACAATACTTTTGACAAAACAAGGGGGCAAAATTGCTTCCATTATTTTTAGCCACCATATTGGCAGATGGTAGTTCAAATTTGATATTGACAGGTACCTTTCTGAATTCACTATAAATAGATTTGAAACCTTGTAAGCAATTGATAAAGAATTTTATTTGGAGTTCTTATTTTGTTCTGTTAATACAGTTTGAATATTTATTACAATGTCAAGCTAAATGAGTGGTGTTTAGTAGTGGTCTGGATCCATCATAGAGATAAATTCTAAGGTCTTTGTGCCAGACTATGAAAGTGCACTTAAGTTAGGTATAGGGGGTTTTCTCTTGTTTAGCTGACTAGTGATCATTCAGTACATGTATTAAAATAAATGAATTTAAAATACAGTTGGATGACCAAAACCTAGGTAATATATGATTACTATTTCAGATCTAAATTAGTGACTATAAGATGACAGATAAAGTGACTAAACATGAACTAATTAATAAATGTAGGTTAGGAAGCTGCTCAATATTAAACTATTTATTAAAGCCAATATATTTCATTAATGGCTATTGTAGCATCATCCAAAAACGCAACTAAAGCTGAATAACGTTGAATGATTATTAATTGAAATTAATTGTAAAAATTTAGTTAATGAACTTTAGTTATTTTTGTAAAATGCAACTAAGATTTAATATTGTTCAAAATAAGAAAACTTGTTAGCCGATCAAGAAATAATTGACAAATTAAATTGAGCAAACTAATGCTTACATATGAACAGCCATATTGGCAGACGAATCATTTGAAATTTAAAATCAGCAGGTACTTTTGTAGAAATTTTATAAATAGCTTTGATTCAACCATAATTTTGATGAACAATAAATTCTTCGGAGTTTATTTAATTTTCATTTCTACTTTATCTGGTTTGATTATTTAGTAAAATGTACAGCTAGGCGAGTTGTGTCTAGTAGTGGCTGGAGTCCATCACGGGATCGATTCTCAGGGTCCTTGTGCCAGTCACGAAACCGCACTTAAGTTAC
>CABFPE010001126.1:92988-105461 GCA_900660155.1 Hofstenia miamia | reverse complement strand
CAATTATCTCTTGATCGGCTAACAAGTTTCTTATTTTGACCAATATTAAATCTTAGTTGCATTTTACAAAAATAAACTAAAGTTCATTAACTAAATTTTTACACTTAATTTCAATTAATAATCATTCGACGTTATTCAGCTTTAGTTGCCTTTTTGGATGATGCTACAATATTCATTCATTTATTATTATTATAATTATGAGTTGAAATAAAATATCAGAGACATATTGAATTATTTTTTGACAAAAGCAAGTAGAACAAAATTGCTTGTAAGGTCTTTATTCTAATACATCAAAATTCCAGTTAAATTTTATCATTATGCAAATGACGTGCTTTAACTCAAATACAAATCATATAGTTGGTTATTTCATATTACAAATGAACAAATTATGACTTTTATTGATTTTCTAAATTTATAAAGTAGAAAGGAAACAGTGTTTTGGGCATGTGATAGAATGAACTGTGAGTTTTTATGTTGATTAATCTCTCAACCTGTGGAAAATTTACTTGATCATGGTTACTGATATCCACAAAATTGTGAAAATTCTACAGACAGTATAAAGGACTATTATAAATTTGTGCATTGAATGAACACTCCATTAGGTATATCATCATTTATTATTACTCATTGTAAATTTAAAAATTCATTGTAAAACCATTTTAATTATTGATTTTTTTGACACTTTGTCTCGTCTTTTTATTATTAATTTATCAAAATATTAATTAAAACTTAAAAGAGTATATTTCATTTATAAACTAATAGAATGATGGAAAAGAAAATTATAAATTTATTTTACCAAATTATTATATATGAATCAAAACACTGTTTGTAAGTTCTATATCATTGTTGTGTTAAAGTTTTTTATTTTTGCAATTGACATTTGTCATCTATGAAACATGTATTTATTTTTCTCAATATTTTCATTTGAAAATAATTGTTAGTTACTATTGTTACCAAAGAAAATTTATCCTAAAATGTAATTCCAACAAAGTAAATTCTTTGTATATAGAATGTCAATGGTATTTAAAAATTGTGTAATATGAATAGAAAAATTGGCTACATTTTGAACAATAGATTGCAACAATTCTAATCTTATGTGAATTCTTCATCCTCTATGTGTATAAAAAAATTGGTTACATTTAAACAATAGACTGTAAACAAATGTGTTTGCCAAAAAACAAATATATTCCAATGACATCAGAGATACACAGACAGCCTTTGAAAGTATGTATTTATATTTTAAAAATTATTTTTAATTGGAAATATTGGTTGATTAAAAAAGTATTTATTTTTGCAATTGACATATGTGTTGTCTGTGAAAAGTATTTAGTACCCTCAATATTAAAATATTATTTATGTTTGAAAATACTTATTAATTATGTAATTCCAAAAATGTATATTTTTGCATATAGAATTTCAATGGTATTTAAAAATTAATTAATATGAATAGAAAAATTGGCTACATTATATTCCAAATTACATCAGAGATAACAGATGGCCAAAGTACACAATTACATCATAGACAGGCCTGCCAAGGTCGAAAGGTCGAATATCCACCTCATATGAACCACTTCTTAATACTGAGGTCATGATGTCATGTCATATGTTAAGTGATGAATATTGAGGGAGGTTTGTAACAACATCTAGCAGACTGAATTATTGGTAAATTGACTTACAATGATTCATAATTCCAATGTAATTACTGACTTATTCTTGTGACATTTCAAGGTCTGATTTATAAACACATGTTTGCTATAGTGATGAATTAAACTATATGATTTGGTTGATATACAGCATGATATTTGGTTTACATGTTTTATAATAACATTGCAAAAATTTTCCATGTGTTTCAATTGCTTAACCACTTCTATGTACAATGTTAAATTTGAAAATCATTACATGCAAAGGTTACACATTATTTTTGAATATGCTGCTATTTTCCATTGTAAAAAAATCCATGTTAACAAAATGTTAGAACTAAAAGACAATAAATACTTAAAGGCATAATGCCTTATTCCAATAATAAAAAAGAAAGCAAAATTAATTTTTTGGAAAAAAACCATAAACTAGTTTCAATTTTTAATATTTTAATAAGCACATGTGGTAGAAACTCACATTTATAAGACAAGACAAAAATGTAATTTATTCTGTACTTTGCTTATAATAATTATATATCACACACACTATTAAATTTGTCTATTGTGCTAGTTTATCATCATCAATGTTGCTGATATAAGTTCATAAATTGTTGCCAACCCCTGAATTTGTTTCCTATGAATAGATAATTTTTAACAAGGGTTGTTTATCTGATGGGGGTTACAAGACTTGGGAATCACACAGTGTCCAAGTAGATATATCTAAGTGTGGTGTAGGAGATATGCATTTACAGTTTTTCCAAAATTAAATGGAGAATAAATACATCAACTATTTTGTGTGTATGTGTATTATGAATGCCATGTGATTAAAAACAATTTCTAGTAATAACAATGTGAATTTATCATGGGAATGAGTGCCTAGTAATTAAATTAAATAAACACACACTTGCACACACAAATTAAATAAAGAAGGGAAGGTAATAAAAGTTATAATGTATTTTTAATAGCAAATCTATGTAATATACAAAAATAACAAGTTTATGTGACTGGAATTGTTTTAAGATGCTTTGTTATTGTGAGAGAGATTCCTTTTAATGTCAAAGTGAATACACAGAGGAGAAACCACAATTGTCTAAAAGCAGAATAAAATGCTTTAACATGAAATTATCCATACCAAGTTGTGTCTCTGCTCAAAGCTCCTAACAATGATAACAGCTTAATTGTTTGGTTTTCTAATGCAAAACTGTTTTTCTACATCAATTCTCACCATCTGTTTTATTGAGTGTACATTGTGAGAAAGCACATACAATATATTGTAAAAACATATGCTAAACTAGAAATTAATTAGAGATATAGAGAGAAATCAATGCTCACCATTATTTTCTTTGCAATTACATATGCACACAGTGGAAGGTTGAGAGGATGTGAGTTGAGAATTGTTGTGAGAAATCAATCAGTGTGTATAAAAACATTTTTTAGTTATCAAATGCATGAGATAGCAATAGAACACATATCACAGTAAAATGTCTATAGCACTTAAACTTTGAGACATTCTTCAATCAATAAACCAGAGAATATCACAAAGAGATGCAAACACAGCTAGATATTTTTGTTAATTTCTTATATATTAAAACCCACACACGTTTTTTTGTAGTGGAATTTTAGCATAGATTCATTGTTTTTCATTCAATACAACTGGGTATCATAGAATAGTGCAAGACAGAGCAAAATATTTTCATTAATTATTTTATACATCTAAAATGATTATAAATTTGTTATGGTGGACTTCAATGTAGAGACATTTTTTGAATCAATAGACAGAGTATCATGAATGGCAGGGGCAGAGCTAAATATTTACTTACTTTTATTGTACATTAAAATGGACATATTCTTTTGTTGTGGTGGAAATTTAACATAGAGGTGGAATTTATGCAAATGTACAGATGAAAAATATTTGCAACATCTAAGCAGGTAAAACATTATTAACTATAAATTGACTATTTCCATTTACCATATACAGAAACTTGGAGCAACTACAGAGGCAGAGTGGGATGGCAGAGGCAATTCATTATCATGGGTCTAGGGAATAATGATTAAATTTGTGTACAAAATAATTTTCATATACCTAAACAAGGTCTTTTACTGCTTCTTGTAGATGGTTCATTTATAGAGGCATCTTCCTTATTAGGGCATTTATTCAAATTGTGGAATATCTAAATTTTTGCTCTTTATTTTATACTGAAAGAGTCTGTGTTGCTGTATAATAAGGAAATTCAATTTTTAAATGCCTCCTTCATAACATCATAGTGGAATCAAAACATTTGTAATTTGGATATATCTAAAATGCTTTGACCAATATAATTTGGTTTTGTCCACTTGATCTCCCTATGCTGTAACATTATCTTCACTAGATTTTCAGAAATTATATTGAACACCTTAAATTTGGGTTTCTTAATCAATTTTTCAGCAGCCTCCTGATCACCAACAAACTTGACTATGCACTATTTTCTGAGAGATTCCATAGTCCTCCTGAATACCATGTTTAACATTAATTTATAAAAATTCATTTCAAAGTCATTCTTGGCAGCTTTTCTCTTCATTGTGTTTAAATCAATGTAGGGCTTTAAAAATTGTGACAGCTGGAACTGTAATGCTTTGTGGAATTTTGTCACTTTAAGTTCCTGTGCAATATAAAATTTGAGAACCTCATAATGCACTACATATTCTTTCTTGTCAAAAATGTTAACATTAATTTCAGTACTTTTCCTGTCTTCAAATGTAACACTGTTTTATATGTTTCTGGTATGGTGACAATAATCCATCATCCACACACTTTTTATGTGGGCCAATGGATAAGCAGAATGTTCTCCATGCAAATGTTACAGCTAATGAATGTCAACCATTACCAGGAAGCCTCTGTCTGCCTCTGATAGTGTTGCAAGTATATTTTCTAGACTCACATCTGTCCAGCATAGGCCTCCAGTGGGTAAAAACTCACACATGGAAGCTCTGTACAATGAATTCATATTGAGGAAGATTGAATATGTGGAGTCTTTCCCATTGTTGTAACCCTCCACCATTGGGTTATTAGCTTTAAAATAACAGCTTGAATAAATACTGGACATACCTCCTTGAATGTCATTTTCAATCAATTCCAGCTGACCCAGATTGGCAATGAGGTCCAATGACATCTGTGTGTATTTCAGCATTTCATTCCAGCCATAATTTGAAATTGTGAAGAAGTGCACATAGTCTAGCATATGTTTCCATGCTCTCCAGGTATGTTCCTGCTCAAAGTCCAGTTCTTCCTGTGTTAGAGATGTTTCCTCAGCCAATCAGTTTTTCCAGTGGACCAAGTCTGGAAGCTGTGTATTGTTAAATTTTTTGAAACTGTCTAAATAATCATAGCATAGTACCCCTTTGCCTGTGCTAAATGCCTCTGCTTTTTCATCACTCATGCCCACATGTAAAAATTTATAATTATCACTGCCAATGCTCTTAGTTAAGCTGCTCAAACTATCTGATATAAAGTGATAAGAGTCTAGAAATCACAGTTCTTCATAAATATTTTTCATTAAATTATTTTTATTGACAAAAGTTGAGACATGAATTGATAAACTGAGTGACAACATGTTTTCACTAGTGCAGGGGATACAACTTAATAATTTTTTGCCAACTGACTGGGGAATGTAATTTCAAGCTCAGTGGATCCACTACATTTCTCCTGATGCTTTGCCAAATTCTCCTCTGTCATAAAACCAGACAAACATTTAGAACACTGCTTACAATCTTGTGTATTTTTTGAAATATTTTAAGCATGCATTCAAATTCATTATGGCCACATAATGACTATTATAGTTCTTTTCAATTAGTAATAAATTTCCAATTTTGTTGTAGTGCTTTTCCAATATGTATGCAGGAACCAAACTCTGACCATCAGCATTTAATGCATACACATTAGCTTTTATTTGGTTGAGATCCTCAAAAACACAGTGATGTCATTTACAGAGAGTGGCAAAGACAGTCCTCTAACATTTAAAGTATGCTTGAATTTATTTAAAGGAGTTACTCTATTTCTATCTTTAACTTCTGGATAAAAACATACCAAAACTGCATACAAAAAGCATTGGTTGGAATTACTGGTCTTTGGGTTTACCAGGAAATGGCTTTTCTTTTGACAATCTGGTAGTGGAATAAATGTACCAGTGTGGGTTGGCCTATACTTGGCAATATGTAGCCCTATATTGTTTATGCTTTTCACAACCCAGTTTGATCTATTGTTTGTATAAATGCTCATGAAATTTGAAAGCTCATTCATAATCTAAGAATACATTGGCTCACAAAGTCCTGAGTAAACACTGCAGCCTATTTACTGGTAGGATAGGGAATGACTCATTTCTCTTCATCTCAATCAGTTCATGATAGTTCAACCTCAGAAATCAAATAAACTTTGGCAGAGTAATGCTTGCCCACATCCTCCTTCATGATTTTCACAATAGATGGATAGGCAAGATTGAATGGTGAATAAATGTCCACCATATTTAATTGCTGGCTCTAACAATAGGCAAAGCTTCCTTTACACACTGTATTTGTCTTATGTAAATTTATCTCATCAATGGGTAGTGGTGCCAATCTTTCATGGAAAACCATAATGTGTTTGGAAAACAATCCATCATTATGGAAAATAATTTGCATTCAGTGCATAGATCTACCCGTGATTTTTTATGTTTCCTATTTATATGACCTTGTAGTGCATCAGGTTTTGGGTGTGCACAATGAGCACATTGAAAAATGGGGGGGCTGACCAACACTGCTTGTAGAACAAAATTGAAATTTTTTTTAGCAAAGTGGGAATGGAAGGATGGTCATTATATTTAAAGATCAGTATGCATTGGGAAAAGTATTTACATTTTTAATGCTTACTCAATGCAAAAACAATATAAACACACTAATTTTTTCATAAAATGCCATTTACTAAATTTTTTCCATGTTTACATATAACACATTGAAAGTATAACACACACACATTGATTATATACAAAATAGAAAGCTAGCTTAGCAACAATAGTAAGTAGGTGACAGTGTTTTTAATACATGGTTCACAGAATGTAAACATTTGAATTAACCATGAAAATGACAAACATTAAATAAATAATGTGTATGCAAGATATAAACACATTGCATAAAATAATCAAATAATAATAATAATATTCACCATTTAACTAAAACAGTTACAAAATGAGTTCAGTGATTTACAGAATAAATTCAGAATTTGCACATTGATTTCAGCCATTTCTAAATTGAGTTCAGATTTTACATAATGACTTCAGCTCTATACAATATGCTTTCAGAATTTTATACAATAGTTCGTCAATGTACAAATTGAGTTCAGATATTTACAAATTGAGTTAAGATATTTACAAGTTGAGTTCAGATATACATATATATTCAAAGACAACTTTTTGTAAAACAAATTGAGAGCCTAAATTATAAGTACATATAAAGTACACAATATATATTGATTTTACAACAAAAAAAAAGTTTAATGTATCCATAAACATGTAACTTTTTATTATCAATAATAATATTACTACCAGTACTGATCATAGCCTGGGAGCCATGTCCTCATTTCACAGCACAAATGCAAAAAAGCCTTGTGCATGTTGGCAGCATCCCGTGCAATCCTGCTGAGTGATTGTCACCATAGCATCATCAATCATTTGTTCAATGTACTGCAGTTGCTGTTCACCAAGTCCTGGGCAAATGACTTCTGGCACTCTCATGTGCCACTTTACATGGCTCTTCATCTTTGACCAAATGTTTTCAATTTGATTTAACATAGGCAAATAAGGCCCTAATCAACATACTGTAAGTGTGGGAAATTCACCCAGCAACTCTTCAATTTTACTGTGGCATGGTGAATTGTCACAAACTAATACAACTTGGCCAACATCTATCTCTAAATACAAAAAGGAAGACAAATGTTGATTGTTTTTGTAGATTTTTAAAAACACAACACATGCATTGCAAACATAATATACATAATTAATTAATTATTTATTACCTTGTGGTAGATGAGCATCAGCCATTATGTAGTGCACTTTCTTCAGTGTCAGCAATTGCCCTTAAAAGTAAAATATGCAGTGTTGAAACTTCAACAGTCACTTGAAAATCCTGTAAAATCCTTTCCTTTAGAGCTTTGAGCATCACAGCAGGATCATCTTCAATCATTAGGCAGACAGCAACAACTTATGCTTCTGTAAGAGCCTTGCACCAACCACCTGCAAAGGGTTGCTGCTCTCGAGCTCCAGTCTTGACCCATCCATAAGCCATTTCTGCATTAACCTGCAAATTAGCACAGAGCCCTTTCCAGTCACTGCTGCCATCCACACATTCAACAATATGTGCCCTGTCAGCAGCCAAGACTTTTGCATAAGGACTGTGAGTCATGATGATAAATTAATACAAAGTTGAAGTAAATTGAACAAGCCACAAGTGCAAAAGTGTGGCTACTTGTGATCATTTACATTGCATTATAGCTATGCATTTTAGCTTACATCTGAACTCAATTTGTATATTGCCAAACTATTGTGAAAAATTCTGAAAGCATATTGTATAGAGTTGAAGTCATTTTGTAAAATCTGAACTCAATTTAGAAATTGACAAATGAATTTGTAATTATCTGAACAGTTTTTGTATATAACTGAATTTAATTTATAAAATCTGAATTCATTTTGTAACTGACTGAAACCAATCTGAAAAAGGTCTAGTAATGCATGCTTTTGTAATTAATCAAGTTATCCACAATCATCAACTTGTGAAAAATTTAATTTGTAAATATTGGCGGAATTTTAATTAATACATGTATACATTAGCTGCATTGAATGTGTAATAGATTAGTAATCAATAGTGTTTTACCAAACAATTGAATAAACCATGAAAATTACAATGTGTAGCATTAAATAAACACACATTGTAATGTAACAGACATTGTGTAAAAATAATTCTTTATCCTCAGATAATAACAATAAACAGGAAATAAGGTGTGAATAAAAGGATATTAATTTCACACTTGTTTAATAAGGATAATAGCAAACAATTACTTGTATAATAATAAACTGTTGGAAAGAAAAAATTATTTTTGCATGAAAATGGTAATTACATTATAAATCACAAACTTCTACTACTATCTGAATTCTTTTGACACTTAAATTTAAATAATATCACATAGTTATGTCCACTACCTGTTCATGTTTTAAAAAACAAGTGAAAAAATGAAAAAACCAACTGTGTTCTTAAACTGAAAAAATAGTGTACATAAAATTTTCAAATAATAATAATAAAAGCAAGCTATGTTGCTTGTATTCAAAGTGTTTGCACTAGAAGTACTAGCACCAGTTTGAAAATGTAGTTGATCATGTGGTCAGGGTTACTCTACCAGTCAACGGACTGAAGAGTGGGTGGCAACAGATCTGCTCTGGCACTTCCCCTAGAAGTGTGCAGGCCGGCTTAATCATGCTTGCCCTCTGGCGACCCCTGGCACGCAGAGTGCTGATCTGTGTTGAGTCTGATCAGCAGAGAGTGAAGCCGAAGGCTGAGCTTCGTGAGAGGGTTGCTCCTCTCTACAGCTTTCGCCAACCAAGGCTACTAACTGAGGTAACTCATGAGCACCTGCGTCTGCCTGTTATGGAGATCCTGATTATTTTGGAGATATTTGTTTCACTTGAGTGCAAAGCACCAAGTGACGTCCTAAAATCTCCGTATCTTAGAATGTCGGATCATAACTAAAACCCATGACAAAGCAAAACTCCCTCATAGGTAAGGCTCAGCAAATGCTGGCCTAGGCCTATCTAGAGGCCAGAGACAGAGGAAAATCCTCTGTATAACTGCCCTCGTAGACGCACTCTACGGCTCTGGGCATAGACGTCGCTGTCTGCTCCACAGAACAGACAGTCTCACATCATCGTCACCACCCCCATATGTGTAAAGCACACATGGTTGCACCTTCTTATACCCTATTGTTTAACGTCCACTCTAGGTTTGGGACTCCGCAAAGCAACGCGCCCATTAAGTATTGGCTCAGTGTCTCCGCCTATCCAGGAACCACCATGAGGAGGTTACTCTCCAGGACGATTCAGGCATAGCCCTTGGGTTGATCATAGTCAATTATCCACTTGATCCTCAAAATTTTGAGACCATTCAACAAATTCCATTGAAGATGAATTCACATGTTCATCATTGAATGATATGCCAAAGCTAAAGCAGTTGTTTAGAAAATGGGAAAAAACAATAAATGAATGAATAATTATATTAGGTGAAACATTTGATCATTGAATGAAATGTTGTGCTCATCCTTATAGAGGTTTTGAAAGAGATTTTAAAGCATTGAAAGTATAAAAATCAAACTGTATGATAACAAATTCAATTGAAATGTGATTCAGATGGTGGCATCACATAACAACACTGATTTCTGATTGGATGAAATGACAGCACATTAAAATAGATTGGATTTGAAATTTATTCCTAGAGCTTGCTAATTAAAAATAATGGTGCATACACTCATTAGAGATAATTGATTTTTTTTTAAAATTGATTACAAATCTCAATGCACTATCCTTTGGAGAACAATGGGATAAAACCACAAAAAATGCAATGGCATTTGAACCACATAATAGGTTTAAACACCACAGCTGGGTGGACATGTCAACTTGGTTTCAGATTTAATAAATGTCCTTTGTCCAAAGCACTTAGTGAAGTTGAATTTAATTATCTTGGTAAAAATAACCCCAGATATGAAAGACATAATGTCTAGAGTCTTGTAACCCAAATTTGATCAAATACATAAATGTTGAAATTTTACTTATTTATTTACAATAATAAAAATGGGATATATAAAGAGTTGTTATTTTTTTTCAATGACCCCCTCTCTATCTATATACTTGCTTATATAAAATAATAATAATAATAAAAATAATAATAATAGTAGTACTTCAAATGTTTTTTCCACAATCTCTCACATAATTGGCAAAAATATGGGCATTTCATTTTTATATTAACTCACACTTATTCTATACACTGTTAAATCAATGATGATGATGATGTTATTACCATATATGGTTAACACCTACACTAAAAACTAGCCTATCACACAAACTCTATGCATATAAATTTTATGGATATTTTAAAAATATTTATTCACATTTTTATTTGAAGATGACAACTAAAATATTTCTTTAATGCAGCTTCAATAGCATTTTATAGAATTTTTCAGCCATTGAGCACAAGATGTGTGATTTGCAAAATATGTGGAAACTTGTCAATTGTGAAGACATCTGCTCTTGAACAACAAAATTTTACATGTTCAGTTTCAACCCTCACAAGAACAATGCATTTGCAATATGTGCTTTGGATTGACTCCACACATAGATGTACATACAACAAACTTCAAAAGGGTTTGTGGAGAGAATCTACCTCATACATTCACTGGTGGAAATATTTAAAAAACAAACATTAATAGGTTGTATGCAGAATGATTTCCAGTGAACATTGCACTTTCACAAATTTTCATGCTCATAGACAGAGAGATCAAGGACAATAGACTAAAAATTTTTCTTGACCACAGTCATTGTTTGGAATACTCTGTATTAGCCTATGAATAAATGTATCTAGATGTATTTTTCTTCATCTCCAAGCATGTATACAGTTACTACAATATGGGTAATAAAATTATAACACTATGTAAAATTACTAGCATATATGTAAAATGATATAATTAATTAATAAATTAGTTAAGCTAGAACATAGTGACAATTTTCACCTCAAACACTGTAGCATTTATTTAATACATTAGCAAATTTTCTGTTTTAAATATATCCATCTATCTATCTATTCATATAACTGTATACATTGGTGATATACATATAATCATTTGTTTGTTTGTTTTGGGGGAATTTGGTTTTAGCTAGAGTTGGGTGGTTTTTACACTAATGACATCTAGCAGAATTTAAAATCATTCCTCTGGCTAAAATTATTGTCTTCTGGCCTCTGGATCTTGGAAAGTTTTGTTGACTTTCAAATTCTATTGGATGGTTGAAATTTAGGGTATAAGACATTGAAATCTTGTTAGTTTAGCATTATCACATGATTATGGACAACAAAAGCATTTGGAGACAAAATCAGCTATTCAACACTCTAACCAACTTATGGGAAAACCTGGAAGGGACCAAAATTCTTGCACTTGATCTCCAGGTTGGTGAGTGGTGAAGTATAAAGGATTGCACAGTAATAGAGACTACTTATGGACACAGTGTAAGGGTGAAGCTTGACTGTAATGAATATCTCTATTTACCAAGGTGGTATTCATCAGTTATCTCAAAAAAGGGGAGGCAATACACATCCAACTCCAAGAATTGCGGAGAGAAATAGAGCTGCGTCAACCGCGAGCAGTCATATTGTTTTTGGGAGTAAATGATATTGTATAGACTGATTTATGGGAGCAGAACTATCGTTATTACAATGTAACAAAACGCGTGGAAATCATGACAATGATGCGAATTGGTAAGAATGATCCTGGCGATATATCGGAACAGGAAGTGATAGAAAATATTAGTTTCTTCTACAAGGATGTGGCCAACATGCACAGCCTATGGAAGGTATTCACATTTTTCTACCCGAATACGCAGATGCGAGCAGATTTAGCACACATGTGTAAAGCAGACGCTCAGATGACACTTTTAATAGCATTAAAAGGCATCAGTCTATATAAAAAATATTTTGAAATTTTCTCTCAGAAAATGAACGAGTTGCGACAGTTAACACTGATCGCGGAAAATATCAGGGAGTCAAGGTTCTTAAAGTACGCAAATACCGTTACAACAG
>CABFPE010001126.1:0-24840 GCA_900660155.1 Hofstenia miamia | reverse complement strand
GTGTGTATTCCACAAATATTCGCGATGTGCACCATTTGGAGCAGCGTTTGCGAGAGGAAATCGACTCCATTTCGACTGAAGAGCGACAGGCAGCACTTCTCGCATTCAAGGCACGACTCGATACCGTGTTGGAAGTTAGCGGACGCCATGTTGAATAAAATTCCATAGTTTTCATTGTTTTATATAGTTTCTGTTGTTCCATTACTTAAAGCAATAAATTTTTACATTTAATTTCCATAGTTTTCATTGTTTTATTCATAAATCGTGACTATAAATCGAATTCATAAATTATAATAAAAGTAAATAAAAGCATACGGACATAAAATTCCCAGGTATTGTCTTTTGTTTGCAAAAAGTTCCGGTATAACATCTTCATCATGGGTCAAATGGGAATCGATTGAAATCAGCCAGGTTTGACTGAAACACCCTGTATTACAAGTTCAACAAAAACATCACCTTTCGTCAATTCTATGAATTCATCTCATCGCATAAACATTATGCCTATAACAATAATATGCCAAAGTGGTTTTGCTTTTGCAGTATATGTGAAAATATTGCGTTTCTTGCACAGGGAATGAACTTAAAAATCAAAAAAAAGAATATAGAATAGCTTGCAATGTTGATGCCATTTGTAGAAAATTACACATGCTCATCTACATATAAATGTATGTTGGGATGTGGTAGCGTTTGTGATGTCATCAATTTGGAAATAAGTCAATTTCCTCGCCAGCCTGAATCTGATTCATTCGACTGATAATAATAGTGAGCAAGAAATGTGTTTTTATGAGTGGTTAAAACCTGGAGGAAGAATTCAGAAAATCCGAGTTTAGGTCGGATTTTAAGAAGCCATAAACCGATTTAATCAAAAATTTTCTATGTTGAAGGAACAAATTTTTATCAAACGTGGACAAATTACTATGTACAGAAACCTTAAATCGGATATTTCACAGAATGCATTGATAATTCATGTTGATTATACTGAGAGTCGTCAACAAGGAGAAATTATGAATGCATATTTACAGCATGTTATTACCTTTAATCAGATGAAAATGTTAGAAATGAAAAAGTAGTAATAATTTCAGAAGTTTCTGATTATTCCCATATTGATGCTTTTACATGTGCTGTTAAAATGATAGAATTCGTATGCAACAAATACAACATTACTAACTTAAAAGTTGTTGTATAGAATGATCGTTGTGATGCCCAAACTCGCCCAAGTTTTCTGTTGGCTCCGTTAACTTATTTTCATCCAAAATTATGACTTAACATGAAACCACAATGAGCGCCATCGTGGCAAAAGGTTTATGGATGGCATCGGCGAAACCACTAAAAATAGTGTATTTAGTCCTCTAAAGTCAAGCAAAATCGTTATTAGCACCCAAGGTTAATTTGCTGAGTATACTTCTTCTCTTATAAAAAATATCATTTCTCTTTATATGCCCATAGAAGATACACTTCGCTAGTCAGATGATGTCGAAAATGCACCACACATACAAGGAGCATTAGAAACTCACAAAGGCAAGAGGCTTTTATTGATGATGTTTGTTTACTCGAGCTTTTCAAAATATCTGCCGACAAGACAGCATTTAATCGTTATGTTATCGAAAGAAGGCGATCCAGACATTTGTGAGCATGAACGTTCATTTGGAATCGATCCTGACAATACATGTGCATTTTGTTTGGAATCTTATAAGCTCTCTGGCGATGACTGGTTGTGTTGCCCAGTTTGTCTAAAATGGTTTCATGAAAAATGATTTTCGAAATAAAGTTTAGTTTGGTTGTTGCAATTCTTAATCAAAGTTTTTGAAACTTTTTTAGTAGTTTTAAAAAGTATGTCTATTAACTCGAGTGAACAAGAATGGAAGAAATTCATTCATCCATTATAAAATAGTATTATACAGTTGTAAAATAAAATTTTATGGTTTATCTAAGGCATATTGTTAAATACCAATTCATTTTGATAAATCTATTTATAATATTTTTCAACAATTTGTCCTTCCGACTCGAAACTATTTTCAATGCTGCAACATTAGATAATGGTTTTGATAATTTGTTAAATCCGTATCAAAGACATTGTTATTTCCCATAAAATATACTACCATCAAATTTACTTAATACCTTTAATAGAAAAACATTAAACGTGCCTGTAAAAATCATGTCCATCCAACATTATACAAAAATCCATCATAGCATCTGGATAAGAAACGAAATTTAACAATATTTTTCCCAGAAATAAACATCGTTTTATACATGAAATTTATTACAAAAACACACACAATAAAGTAAATAGTTTTTCTCATAATCTCAGGAAGATTATCAATTATACATCCGACATAAATGGACAGCTTTGTAATATCACCTAATGATGATAACACATTCGAAGCAGCAATGTTAAATGAATTTGACATATAAATCACTACTAAGATTACCAAAACTTTACCGGATGTATGTCAACATTATCAGGCCCAAAGTCCAACATATGTTAAATTTTAACGTTGTAATTCATCGTGACTTGCAAATATATTTTCTAAATCTAGTGCGATAAACAATGAGAAATGAGATTGACAACTCAAGAAATTTGAATCATGTGAATTGTATACTAGTAATGTGCGGGCAAGCATAATTATTATCGGATACGCTTTTCATTCCACATAATGTGTACTTTAGCCCTAAATAGCCCAGGCATTTTGTACAATTTGTGATTTTCTCTGAAAATTTTTTCAAACCCTCAACTCATAGAAATTGTTTAGAACTTAGTACTAACTTAACAATAAAATCTGAAAACAGCAGTGTACAAGGAATCGTCTCCTCTTTCATTTTCATTCCTAAGTCGCGTCCGATCACGGAATTTTGGAAAACAAAATAGTTGAAGCTAGTTGTTGCTGCCATGGATATAAGATCGTTTTATATGAACGCTAGATACGAGAAGTCGGATTTTCCAGTGAAATTAATTGGTATTTTTATGTACTTCAAACACAGGAATAATCGTAATCAAATCAGAGAAGCACACTTATACCATAGATGTCAATATCCGAGTATTTCCAAATTTTATTATAGGCCTGTAGAAAATTGTTTGGAAATTTGGACAAAACCGACTGTATTTAAATTGTAGTGGACGCAACGGGCAGCTTCGGGTTAAATAAAACTTTTCAAAAACATAAATTATCAATAAATTGTTAAAAAAATTAGCGTATAATGAAGATGAGTTGTGTGTGAAATGCAGTTGAATATTTCTAAAAGCATAACAGCAAGAAACACTATTATATTCTAGGTATGGGTAATAAAATAATTTTCATAGGGTGAGTGCGGATTAAAAAAGCTCAACACTCACACCACTATTGCACAACACTCAATGGAGAAAAAGTGAATTGATTTGTTGAAATGTCATGTGAGATAATTAAAATTAAATACATGCTCTACAACAAAGTGAAATAGTTTGCTTTAAACCAGTTGGATTAGTCAACCATAAATCATCGCAAATTGTTTTATAAATTGATATTTCTTCCTCTAAAACGTGACTGAAATAGAGATATTAAACTTTTCTACTGCAAAATCGACGTTGGGAATAAATGCTTAAAAGCCGTTCTTCTATAACAAATCAATGACATAGTATGTAATAGTAAAATTTCCGAAAAAACCTCTCTGACAGGTATTCATCATAGATGTTTTTGTAGGTGATAATGAAGCGTAAAATTTAACATTAATTCTTTCACTAATGTGCATGCAATTGAAGATAATAAATATATAGAGATGACAATAAGAAGCAGTAAAATAATAGAAAAATACAAAAATAGTTCGATTATTCTTTAAGATGCACAAACAACATGACACAAGCCAGTACTAGGTGGCTCGGGGCTGCTTACTGCAGTGTTTCTGACTGTGCTCAAAAAATAATTGAAAAAATATCAGGATTACAATTATGCAATTAATGTAGTGCACATTGGAAATTGAAAACTCATTTTTGTAAAACATCCACACATTTGCTACCAACTAACTTAAAACACAAACATAAAATTTGGTTTTCTACACTTCAGCGACTTCGGCTTTGACAAGGATAAAAATGGCTGCAGAAAAGGTTATAGTTTGTTAAATATCATGCAAGTTTTTATAAAATTCACAATTCAGAAATTTGCAATGACTTGAATATTTCCAAATTTAACCTTGACTTTAATGAAGGTCTCTTTTAAAGCTACACTGATTAAAAAAGGTATAAAACCACAGCTTCACTGCAAAAGTAGTATTGTTACGAATGCATGAGTCATGCATTTTAGAAAAAATATGGTCCAGGGTTAAACGTTACAGTTAAGCGCAAAAATATGTGATAATCAAAATCCTACAATTTTAATGCGATAATAATATTTCTAATTATTACATAAATAATGATAATTTCACTAAATTTGATTGCAAATTATTAAATCTCCTATTTCAAAAAATTTTTATATAATACAAACTACTGTATTTTGCAACGTTTAAAACAAAAATTCTTCTCATAATGCAAACATTCCCCACATACTTGGTTTCCAAAGAGTTACAAAAACCCAAAAAAATTTACGAAAATTTGAATAGAAAAGAGTGAAAAATTCAAATTTAATTGTCATATTCAACAGTAAATTGTTTACATAGCATTGCAGGATTCATTTGGGCTGTTAAAAGTCGACCCAATCCAGGATCCTCAATAAAAATAGTCTGAAACTCTTCAAAGCTCAATTTACTATCATTGTCCCGGTCAAACTTCGTCATAATATTCTGAGCGGTCTCTTCGGAGGTAGGATCTGAACCAATTTTACTAACTGTGACTCCAACCAGCTTGTGAAGAGCTCTGATAATATGTAACATTTCACTATGTTCAATAGTTCCTGATTCGTCCATATCTACCATGTCAAAAGCCAAGCGCAATTTGTCTTCTCTACTACCATGTTGAGTCACTGACAAAGCACACATCAATTCTCGAAATTCCAATGTACCGGATTTGTCAGTGTCAAAAACCCTTAAGATCTCTTCAGCAGTTTTTCGAGGATTTCCGTCTGGGAATCTCTCTTTAAACATTTCCTCTATGTCTTCTAAGAAAATACGCCCATCTGGGTGAGTCTTAAAGAATCGTTTATACCACTTTTTCAATTCACTTGGAGGAAAGTTTGTTTCTTGAAATAAATTTTCATACTCAGATCGAACAAGTTTATTGCTTACAGGAGCCAGACTAGATTTTCTAACAGAAGTGATTCTTGTATCCTCCCTCTTTTTTAGAAATCTACGACGTAAATAATTGAAATCACAACAACATGACATGTTAACATTTGAAAACTGATTATGTAAATACGGATGTTAGAACACACGATATTTGACGACTATAACATGGTCGCAGCTGCGGCTACATGCAGTGATTGTATGCATGATGGTTATTTAAAAACGTTGATAATACCTATGTAAAATGAAATAGTGAAACAAGAAATGTGCGAATTGTGGAGCGAAGTGCATTTTAAGATTATTCACTTTTGCATATAATTATTCCAATATTCTAAAAATAACAGTGTTCTGCTAGAATGTGGAAGGCCATATTGATTAGTGCTCCAAAATTAGAATTCGTTTTTGTGTAGAAAAATTAAGCATCATTTCTACATTTTCACATGCCAAACAGGCTCCTAATTTTCACAGAAGCAATATTTCGTTATGTAGCATCGGCAGGTTTTCTAGTATCGCCCAGCTCACGCGCTCTTCGTTTTTACTAGTGACTAGTTTTTTGTCTGTTTTTACCCATTGTATATAAGACACACCAAAGCATCTGTAAATAGAGAAAAAAGTTCAGTCAATCGTGTTCTCTTGTTACTTAGAATCACTGTTTCTCTAGTTAATGTTCACCTAAGCGACCTTCTGCTTTGACATTAGGTCCTCTGAAATAGTTTTCTCTAGATTCAACCCAGTGATTCTACAGTAATATTAGTCGTTTTATCCAAAAACTCAATAATAAACTGTCTTCATATAATTATAAATAACAATCCTATTAAATATTTGAAAAACAAAAATATTTTATCGCGTTATCGATGTCATGCAATACTATTGATATCAAGCATACTTGAGCAAAAATTCAGGTATTCTCATCGAAAATAAAAATTTCGTCATATTTCCGCGAGAATTTCAAACTACTTCTATAAATTTAATAACTACAAACTTCGCAATATAACTGTAAAATATGCAGATACAAAATGATACTCTTAACATAAGCAATTCAGAAAATTATTCTTCATGCAAAATGTGACTTCATGGGCTTAAAAAACGTAATGTGAAAACACAGTGTATGTTATTTAATAACACATCGGATAAAAACACAAATTTGTTATAGCACATAAATCAGTATCCTAGTTTTTTAAAAATAACAAGGAACATCAAAATACAGCCTCGAATTATGTGAGCGGCCGTTGGTAATACCATAAATGTGCGACAGGCAATCCTATTTGAGTTTGATTTTGGGTCTTTGAGAAGGCCTTGCTGCAATTTTAATGTTCACAGAACCAGTATTAAGTCTCATAATAAACAGATCAGAAATATAGTCATTGAAAATGTAAACAGAGTAATCAAGCACAAAGTAAAACAGAAAGTACGAGGATCGAAGAACGCTTGCTTTTATGGACCAAGCAAATTAGAGCAACGCTGTTTCTTTTAGTGCGTAATCTTAATTGAAAACGCAATGCAACTTTCAAATCAACTGAAAATCTAGAGTAGAGCCTGTACCCGTGCCTAGTCGTTGCATATAAAAAGAGACTCGTTGTTTGTACGTGCCCGTATCCTAAGCCCATTATGCCGTAGCCAAGTGTTTCGTTTTTACCTCCGAATTGAACTACTCGGGTTCCACCTCTTAATAAAGGTATTATAAGCACACAGAAAGCCTATTAAAGACTAAATTAAATGAGCCAATATATCTTCAGCATTGACGGCGGAGCTACAACCGAAAAATTTGCTAAATCTGTGACAGTACTAAATACTATTTTTATAGAAAAACGTCATATATTCGTGCTTCACCAAAGGCCATTTAGAATTGTTTGAAAAGTGCATGATTTTTTATTCGCAACGACAGTGAAAATCCCATAGATAAAATTCAAGAAGTTGAAGCTGACGAGTCTCAACCAAAAAACTCATACGAATTTATGTAGAAGTCTTGCATTTTCAATTTAATAGAAATAATATCAAACAGTAAATTTAAGTGCAACCTTATTTTCAAATGGGGACAACATTAATGACATGAACACGCAAAGAAAAATGGGTCCCCACAGATCCCAATCTCGTAGCATACTTGAATCTCGCTTTCGTGGCAATAATACCGTTGAAACTTTGCTCCAAATGCGACGACCATCTCTTAACAATGTTTCAGATATGCTTTCGTCTAAAGTTGAAACATGCAAGTTTGTAGGGGAGTTTCCGGCAGTTATTTCACCACTAATTAATGAGTCAGAATCGCCTGCAATAGGTATTTCATCCATTAACTAAAAACACAAACTGCTTTAAAAAATATTAGATAATATGAATGCGAATAACAATATGCATATGAAATAATGTATGAAACTAATATATACGAAAATAAGATTTTAAACTTAAAAAGTCATTTAGTTTTAGAATGTAAACAATGTTTGCATATTTTCAAGTTGAAATATTTTAAATTCAATAATCGATCAGTCTGTTCCCTACTTCAACTAAGCAATTTTTTTCAAATAGTTATTCGGCAAGTTTTAGTACTGTTCACACCATCGATGATATATTATCAGATAACAGTAATTTAGATGTTTTGCGAAAAAAATCAGATGGAGCGTTCAGACTATCAACTTTTATCAAATGATTAAAAGCAGATAGAGTTTACTGACTATCGAATTTTATCACTGATTTCCTGACAGATGATAAACGTCGATAGTGGGAACACAAAAAGCTATCAACCTTTAATCGAAGGTTATTCCCTGTTCTAGAAAAAGCAAGTTTTAAATCCAGACTTGCCTCAGCATCCTGTTAAATATAATCTTACCATGACAAATACATGATTTGCCAAAACAATTAGTTTCAAAATTGCACTATTAATTAATCTTTAATTAATCAATAAATGGTATAGATTTTGGAAATGGCCTTGTGGTAATCAATTATTAAATTGATAAGCGCTTAAAAATGAATGATATTACAACTACAGTATGATGCACTTAATATACGTTTACATTCAACTTTGCAAAAATGGCAACCAACATTTCCAACAGTGTAACAATCATTTTCATAACTGAAATAATTTTTGAGAGAGTATTTTAACTTTTGGACGAAAACACATGTTTTCAAGTATTGATACCTGGAAAATTGACATGCACATGGTTTTTTATAATTTCTAATTTTACATTTTTACTAAAGAAATTTTCAAATAATATAGAATAGGGTGCCCGCGGAACACCCCGAACAACGTAAACAACGATATAGGATAAAAACCGATGAGAAATGCAATAACATACGGCAAAAATTTAAAAAATAAATATAGACCGATAACTTTGAATAATTAACTAAATTCGTAACACGCGTTATATATTTAACGACAGAAAACTTTAAAATCATAAAATAAATAACAAATATTAAACAAATCACAAGGTATAAAAGTATATTCATACAATTCTATGCATTTTCAATGGAAAAGAAGTCCTTCTTACTTGAGAAATTGGAACTTTTATACTTTGCAACCGCTATGCATTTTCAGAGAATTTGTTCTCATGCTTGTTATTTATTTCCAAATTTTATTCACCGATTAGTGAAACGGAATTTATAACTAACGTGACGTCGTTGCATAAATTTTTAATGCAAACATATACATTCCGCTAATATGCTCTAAATACTAGGAAACTGCCCCTGCTATGCACGGGGATTTCAATGGGCTATATTAGATATTTAAAAAATGAATAAACTAAAAACCAACCATATGTTGAGTTTGTAATATTTTAGGAAGGAAATAAGTAATAACGTAGAATCACTGAGTTGAATCTAGAGAGAACTATGCCAGAGGACTTAATGTCAAAGCAGAAGGTCGCTTAGGTGAACATTTATTAGAGCAACAGTGATTCCAACTTAGTAACAAGAGTACACAATTTAACTGAACTATTTTCTCTATTTACAGATGCTTTGGTGTGTCCTATATACAATGCGTATTTACAATATGTACAAACATGAAAACAACTAGTCACCAGTAAACACGAAAAGTGCGTGAGCTGGGAGCTAAATAACAACAGCTAACGACTGATGTTACAATAAATATGATCATCATACGTTGGTAAAATGATTATTACACTGGTCAACAAAATTTAATTTTTAGTCTGTGATTTAAAAGGCACCTACTGTTATTAGGTAATTTTAGGTCACTGATCACGAATATAATAATCATTTTTTTGTCTGAGGTCCCTATTTTTAGTTACAAGTACCCCCTATATTATATAAGCTAATCTAATATATGCTATATAAATAAAAAAAAGTTAAGTGATGCTGATTATTTCACTGTTCTTTAAACTGCAAGCAATAAATTGTACAATACATACATATATATAATATAGACAATAAAATAACTTTGAACATTAAAGTAGCTTAAAGCAAACATATGTAGAGCAGATCATATATATTAAATAAAGTAAGTTAAAATCATGAAACTGCTTGAGATAAATTTACATTAAAAAGTAGTTTTTTTTGTTTGTCGTTTGTAATTTTGCTTGCCATTTCTTTTTAACATCCAGCAATAATCTCCCATCATATTGGCATTCCAGTTTCCTTGATAGTTCTTTTCCATATTAGAAATGTCCTGATGGAATCTTTCTCCATGTTCATCAGAAACACTGCCAAGATTTTCAGGAAAGAATGAGAGATGACTGTGGAAGAAATGCAATTTGAGAGACATACGTGCACCAATTAACTGATATGAAGTCAAGAGTTCTTCCACCAGTTCAGGATAATTGTCACTCTTCTTATTGCCAAGAAAGTTGATGCAAATGGCCTTAAATGCATTCCATGCACGAAGTTCATTAGGGAGGAGATTTGCTGAAAATATAAGCATAATAGACATACATAAAAACAGACTTTGTCAAAATGTTTAGAAAAACATACCTGTAAATGCATTATCTTTCAGCATTTTCCGAATATCAGGCCCAATAAAAACTCCTTCTTTCATTTTGGCATCACTTATGTGAGGAAACAGTGTCTGGAGATATTGAAAAGCTGCACCCTCCTTGCCCAAAGACTTTACAAAACATTTGATCAAACCAAGCTTGATATGTAATGGTGGCAGGAAAATATTATTTGGTTCAACCAGTGGAACATGACTCACATTCTTTTCCCCAGGAACAAATGTTTGCCGCAGTGTCCAGTCTCGCTGAATAAAATGAAGACCTGTTGCTCGACTGTCCCATAGGCATAAGAAGCAATTGTGTTTGGTAAAGCCAGTCTGCATTCCCATAAGTAAACCAATGACTTTCAGGTCACCACAAATTTTCCAAGAATAGACTTCATAGTTAATAGCATTAAGGAGTACAACCATGTTTGCATAGGTTTCTTTTAAATGTGTAGAATGACCAACTGGAATGCTAGGGTATTCATTTCCATTATGAAGTAGAACAGCTTTGAGGCTGCGCTTATTTGAGTCAATGAAAAGTCTCCACTCACTAGATCTGTGTTCAATATCAAAATATGAAAATAATCCAGGTATATCTGAACAATAACAAAGCTGATTAATTGAGCTAAAGAATGAAGAAGCTGTGACATTTCTGCTTCTGAAGGATGTAATGCGAACACTATGTTGCAGAAGTTTCCATTCTTTTAAACGTGAAGCTAATATTTCAGATTTTTGTTTTGACAGGTTGAGATCACGAACAAGGTCACATAGTTCATCTGAAGATATGAAATGTGGTTGATCATCTTGTATATTTAAATCATCAGGTTCAGAGCCAGAGCATTCATTTGTTGTTGAAGAATCAGAAGATGGTGATGTAGAGTTGGGGTGACCAGGTGGTTTTGGTATTGGGAGTTCATTATTGTGAAGCACTGGTTTGATTGCAGATTGCACTTCAGGATAGTTTAAATTGTGTCGTCTGTTAATAGTAGCACCTTTAATATTAGTTTGGCAAAAGTAACAATCATGGGTGTGATCTCTTTGAACTCGCCACACCATAGGTATTCCAAACTTGAATTGTCTATTCTTTCCTTTGTACCATTCATGAAGGGTCACTGAACATGTATGACAAACAATGTGGGGAGCCCATGGTTTGTCTTGGTCTCCATACTTGATGCCAAAATAATGAAAATATGCCTCCTTTATTATAGATGTTGGCTGCTGACTATATGACCGTGGAGTAAATAAACCACACACATAACAAAAGAGATCAGGACTGTTAATGCAACCACGAGATACCATGCTGAAAATTACACTAAAATACAAAATTGAATGATGGTGTTATTTAAGTAATTTGTTACAAAATAGACATACACAAATCAATACAGATGAATGCTATATAAATATTTTTCTATCCCTCTTTCACTATTGTGTCTCACTTATCAGAAAACTCCCCTAATTTTCATTGGTCAAATCATTGCCTAGGTGTATCAATGTAGTCATTGAGTCCTGAAGATAACACACTAAATATTAGTGTCATACTCAATTTATGAAGCCATTTCCGGACTTAATTTTTTGATCACTAACTAGTTTATAATCTATTTAGTATTTATAGAATGTGCAATATCATTTTCTATCAATATTATAAGTAGACATTTAACTCTGTATGCCTGTATTAACTCCTACTTACAGGTTTGAAAGTAAATATCGAGTGATCTAATAAAACTGCATTTTTCCAAAAATTCAAAACTCAATATCTCTGGATCTAAAGGACATAGATACATGGGACTTTCCTTGTTAGAAAGATCTCAATCTCCTCTTTCTAATGATATATATTTTATGTCTCTATGATATTTAGATCCAGAGATATCAAATTTAGAATTTTTGGGAAAATGCCATTTTTATTAGTCACCCTATACTTGTTGGGGTATAGAGCCAAAGTCAGGGGACCTGGGAGGAAAAAACTGAAGTGATATTCGTGATCTGTGACCAAAATTTAGTGGAAAACAGTAGAAATTATCTACTTCACAAAATATTTGTTGACCAGTGTTATTCATTTAATTAACCATTTAATATTATAAGAACATTCAAAGCATGGTAACACCTAATGTAAAAGAGTGTATAGAATCACAACAAAAACGAGTCCATTATTGCAGGTGTATAGATATTTTGTATAGTGCGAATGTACAGTATCCTCTGGGTGCAATTACCATAGGGCCTGTCGATATTCAATTTTTACTGAAAATTGAAATACATTTAGTTAAACTGTTATATGCATTAAGTATAACTTATAGAATTATATATTAATTCTCCTACTGATGGTGCTGTCACGTTATCTGTTCGTCGTCTCAAGAAATATCGCACACTTCACTCGTTTTCAATCGTGTTTGTGCTTCTGCTAATTTCTTAATGACTCTAAATCTTTGATGTCTTTCCTCTTCGATGTTCCTTTGTCTCACTTTGACTAGTCTTCCATCTGCTCATACCCCATCCTGTGTGACTGCTCCCGTTGTCGATTGATTTGACTTTTTAATTTTTGCTTTGTTCAGCCCGAACCGGCCTAGTAAAGTCTTTCATTGTTATTATTATTATTATTATTCTTACTTCGCACAGCTTCATGCTGGTATCCCTCTCAGCTCAGGGAACTCACCAGTTTCCAGGTTCCCAGGGAGTCTGAGAGCTTTCCTCAGGACTCTAGCTGTTCCTAACAATGCTGCCTTCTGTGCTACTGCTCCTCCCAACTTTGGTACTTCCAACTCCTCCAAGTATCTCTTATGCTTCCTACTCACTGCTCCTACAAATACCGGGACTACTTCAACCTTCTTTAACTTCCACAGCCTTTCTATTTCCTTTGCCAACTCCCTGTACTAACCTAACAAAAATTTCCTCAAACTATGTACTCAACAAAGTGCATATATTATTTGTTATAATAAACACATTCAATTATCTAAATTAATATATTTGTTTTTACCACAATATATTTGGAAATTTCACTTAAGGAAAGGAATTGATTTAAACTAAAAATGTATAAATATACTTTTATTTCCTGCAATTTGTTTAATAATAAACAATATTTTTTTATATTCCAAATTTTCTGTGCCATTGACTTTAAATATCAATATATATACGGGGTGCTATCGCGTGCTACGAATTTGGTTAATTAAACAAAGTGAACAGTTTATATACCTTCGTCTCCAAAAGGTGCGAACTTCCAAAAATTGACTTTTGGAGGGAGTTACCCATATATAACCTAACACTATACACCTTATGCAATGCTTTCTGTAATTTATTTTGACCTTTGATGCCTCATTCAAAAATTATTGAAAGCAACTTATGACACATGTAAAGTCATTTGAGAAAAAAGGTGATAATGGATGATTTACCATTTTTAGCATTATTGCATGTTGGCACCTTTGGGCTCTAAACCCCCGATATTTAGTTCTTAATTTATTATCATCAAAAGTTATATTGGACAGCTTGGAGTTTCTTCATTTATACTTAGATGTTGCAATTATACATGCACGAGTGCACCCTATCATTCACCTTCCCCAATTATGATTCTTTTCCCAATTTTTCCGCTTACACTTCGAAATAGCGAATTTCTTAAAATTATTTCATAAATATTTAATTAAACTTTAGATGCTTAATTGCATATAACTTTTCGTTATGAGCTCTCTTCTTCGTCTTGATATGAAAAATTTCATAGAAAATTGTGAAAAATCGAGCAAATTCATTGTCGCCTCGAAAAAGTATTCCATTCTAAATTAAGTCAAATTTATTTGCCTTTGCATTCAAATAGTTGCGAATGGATATACAAACTATAAACAGAAGAAAATTTCCATATTCGAAACGTTTACATAAAACACGACTATTTACTATTAAGTAAATATGATAAACTCTCATTTTATCAAAAAATAATGGTGCTTGCAAGTTTCAATACAACTTGATAGCTAATGAAGCATCCAACTTAATAAAGCATCTAGTTAGTAAAACATCACTATAGATAGTGAAGTATTAATATAGATCCATCAAACATAATGAAAAAAATTGTAGTGTCTGAAAAAAGATAAATAGATTTTGACATTTTGTTACAGAAAGAACTTCATCACAAGTATTTTAGCAATTATTTGTGAAATTTCAGGAAAAGCTACTAAATATCGCTAGGAATCTAATTTTCTTTTGCTTCTAAGGAGTGTTTTACATCGTAGTTTTTTTTAGTATCTTATGAAGTTAGTTTCCATAGGGTAATTGATTTTATTTATTTGATGAATTAATGATGTATATTTATCTAAACACTTACAAAAAATAAAAACAAATGCACTTTACAATGCTAAAAATCCCCAGATTATTTGTGCATTAACTTGTTATTTTTATTTATTATTTTTAGTTTTTATTAATTTATTGTTACTATGTTTAGAGAGGATAATTTTTGAGCACTAGTGGTGCTCATTTGTATTACCCATGACATTTAAATTATTATTTGAATATTAAATCAATTAGATTAGTATTTCCTTGTATTACTTTACTTTTTATATTGTTCAAGAACCTATTACATTCATTTTCAGATATTTTATCTATATTACAACTAATTAATGCCCTAGAATTTATATAATTCCATATCTTACTTCCCCTAACTTGAAGAGAATATCTTTGTAGCATAGAGTTATGCTGTTTTATTGAAGTTTGGTTTTTTAATTTAGCCCTAGTATTATATGTGTGATTAATTTTATTGAAATAGTTAAATTCCATCGGGTAATCTTTTCTTTGTATTTTTATTATGTGCTTTAGTAGTTCAAATATGTATAATTCATATATATTGAGTATTTCACTATCCAAAAACAACTGTTTTGTCGAATCTTTCGAATGTTTAAAATTAATTATTCTTATTATCTTTTTTTGAATTTTGAAAATAGGCAGTAATGTGTTATAAGTAGTACCACCATATATCAATACTCCATATTGAATTATAGGTAAAATGTAAGTATTGTAATAGTTTAACGTTACATGTTTTTGCACAAAATGTCTCAATTTCATTAACATACCACATAATTTAGATAGTTTCTTACACAATTCGGAAATATGATTAGCAAAAGTCAAATACTTGTCTACTATAATTCCTAAATATTTGTAGGATTCACAAATTTTTAATTCATAACCAGATACTTCAAGCCACTGCAATCCCTCGGTCTCCTTAAAGAAATTTAGTTGCATCGTTTTTTCACAGTTTAATGAAAGTTTGTTATAGCAAAGCCAATCCTGTAGTGTATCTAAATTCAGCTGTAAATTGTTAAACAATATTTGTTTATCATGAGAATCAGAATGAAGATTTGTATCATCAGCAAAAAGAGTAGTCGATACATTTAAATGACTTGGTAAGTCATTAATATATAATAAAAACAGAAATGGTCCTAAAATCGATCCTTGAGGTACACCATATTTTATCTCTTTCATGTAAGATTTATTAGAGTCGTCACAAACGTATTGATAACGCTGATTAAGATAACTTTCAAATAGTTTGAATATATGGCCCCTTACACCAAAGTTATTTAGCTTATTTAATAATAATTTATGGTCAATAGTGTAAAATGCTTTTTTTAAGTCAGTAAAAAAGGCAAGACAAAAAGAGTTTTTGATCTTTTAAATTTCTTACAGTTTCAACAAATTTCATTAATGCTAAAGTGGTATTGTGCTTTTTTCTAAACCCAAATTGCTTAGAATTGATTAATTTATGTTTGTTTACATAACTAACTAATCTATTGTATACAAGTCTTTCAAAAATTTTGCTAAAAACAGGTAATAGTGAAATTGGTCTATAATTTGAAGGTTTGCATTTATTTCCTCTTTTATGTATAGGTATGATCTTAGCTATTTTCATTTTTTCTGGAAATACGGAGGTTTGTATGCAAAGATTAAATATATCTGTCAACGGATTTAAAAGTATTGGTGATAAAGCTTTAATTACTTTAGATGATATACCATCAAAACCAGTTGATGACTTCGATTTAATATTTTCAATAACTTTTTGTAATTCTATACTTGTTATAGTGTTGAAAAAGATGGAATCAGGATTATTAATGTCAGTTTGGTATGAATTCAAACTTGGCGGTATATTTTTTGCCAAGGAAGATCCAACATTTACAAAATAGTTGTTGAATTCAGTACAATCGATATAATTTTTATTAGCATGCTTATTTTTGCTTCCTGTTATATTATTCAAAATATAATAGAATTGCTTTGAACCCTTTAATACAGTATTAATTTTATTACTATAATATTTTCGTTTAATGTTTCGTACTCTAGATACCACTTTATTTCTATAATGCAAAAAACCGTTAAAGTTTTTTGTACATTTATTTTGTTTAAATTTCTAAGTATTTGCGCTGAAACTTCAAATAGATATTAATTTTATAAATTTTAAGTTAGATTCGATGTCCAAAACTTCTCATAACTTGTCATTTCATGAAGTAGAGTAGAGTGTTCCTCAGAAATATGTTGGGGAAATATGTTGAGAGAAGGTTTGCTTTTTGTGATTTCCGTGCTGTGGAAATAGTTAGAAAGGTAGAAATATTAAATGACCAAGGGAAGGTAGAGAGAGAGAGGGAGGAATGAAGGAAAACTAGATTTTAAGATAAATAATTTAGAACAGTACCGAAGGAGAATATCGAGGGGGATTGGTTGGAATTGCTATGAAGTTATTGCTGTTTTGATAAAAAATATTTTCCTATTAAAACTGAAAATATTTAACATTAATGGCCACTAACCCCTAAGAATTCATTGTTTCATAAATAGGAATATCGCATTCTAGGACTTCAGTAATGGTTCCACTAGGGCACTTAAAGCAGAAAGCAACAAGGCCACACTCAATACACTTGTAGGATTTTGCATTCCCAAGCCACTAAACTTGACAGGTAATGTGATTTGCTTCCATTAAGTTTAGGATGTCTTATGTGGCATTACAGATCCAAGATTCAATATTTTACAGCTTCTATTTCAAGAAAACTTCATATCTCGTCATGGGTACTGAGATTTATGTTAAATGAGCTATTGGATCACCTTGTTGGATTTTTTCTTGAGATGATAGAAGCATGTCTCTCAAAATAGGAAGACTAGTTAGTGTGGACATGCTAGTTTTATTCTTGGAGATTCTTTTGATTATTAATTTAATAAGCCCGTTTCTGAAATCCATTTTCAGCATTCCTGAGATAATAAAGTCTTGCTTCATGGATTGCGTGTTTGTGTAAATTAATTTTCTGCAAGTAATTAATCTAAAGATATGATAATTTTCCATTTTTTTTATTACAGTTAAATCCATAACATATTGAAATTTTATTTTCATTTTATTCCCACTGAATCAACCTTTTCAATAATTTCGTTTATATTAATAATTCTTAAAATCTTTTTAGAAATCCCCCTATGTCTAATATTCTACATACATTTAGATTTAGTTTTTTACATAACGGATTTTAGAAACTTATTCTATGCGTGCAATCAAAGGTCTGCGGATCACGGGTTACTTGGTTCTATTCTTAAGCATTCTCCACTGTCAATCCGAAATTATCTAAACGCAAATCTCAAATTTATTGGAATTTTTTCGAAATCTAAAATTGCGCCTAAACAACATATTTTCTTAATCTTATTGCAATTGTGTTTTAAGTTAATGGCTGATGTTAGTCAGCGCACTCAATCCAGCAGTCGTATTTTCGGTGCTGTTCCAACCTCTGGGAAGTCTAGTAAATCGAAAAGACTGCAACCAAAGCCTTCCTTCAAGAAAGGTATGTAACAAAATATTCATTTGAAAAAATTAATAACATTTGTTAAAAGTTGATCACATAAAATGCACTTATAAATTTCAAAAAAAATTTTATCGCATTGTTTGGAAAGGCGTATTCTATCATTTTTAGAAGCTGACAGATTAGATGAAGATGAGCAAAGCAGATACACTCAGACTATAGATCTTTTATTGGCGGCTGGTTATTTCCGTGCACGCATAAAGGGTCTTTCAGAATTTGACGCTGTTGTTGGTGGTATGGTCTGGTGTATACAAATGTGTGCAGTGGACATTGATGTTGATATTCTTTTTACAGAAAATTCTACTATTGGTAGGTTCAGCTTTCTCTTATTTATAAATGTCTATAGTTTTTCAACCCATCGATAACCGGACTATTTTTTTCCTAGACATGTACATTTAACTTAGTTTCTATTTGTATCATTATTTTGTGTGTAGCTGTTCTTATCGTAAAACCATTGGTGTTCTTTTGTTCAAACAAAGCTGAATTGGCTTGAACCTGATTATAAGAACGTAACGGAGGAACGCTTCTACTGTGAAGTCATCGATCAAAATACGCTAAAGATTTATCAGGGTGCACGATAACCGCAACTGTGTTCCAATCACTGGGCATCTTCAGGATTTCAACCAAAATGTGTTATCTCGATACAACCATGGTGCAAAACTACGATTATGCCCTTTATTAACAATTGGTCAATCTATAATGCGAAACATGCAACAATCATTTGTAATTCATCGCGTTTTTCAAAAATCATTTAATTTATCTGTTACAATTTGCATATTTATATATATCAACTTTACATTTTATTTCATTCTCGTCATCAAAAGTTTGACCAGTGTGTATTTATCCCGCGCTAGTTATTTAATGTTAGCCTACGTTATCATCCAACCACTTCTTTTCTCATTCAAATAATAGCTTCCGATTGCGGTCATTCATTGAACGAAAACAAATTGAGAATGTAATATATTTGAGAATTGTTTTACTTTATTCAATATATTACTAAGATCACAAATAAAAATGATTGTAAGGACGCTTTACTTCAGCCAATCGATTTTTTGAAAGCGTTCATAGTGGATTCATTTTCTTGATTGCTGATTTATCTATCCCAAGGAACAATAGATAAATCTAAAAACACATAAAATGAAGTTTTATCCAATGGAAAACTCAAGTTAATTACACTCACATACTAGAGGTGTATGTAGCTGTTGTGGGTTTTATTAAACACACGCTCAAGTTATCAAACTATTTTATACATTAATTTGACGAATTTAATTTTTTTTAGATTTTTTACATTTATATATATTTTTAGAGATTATATCAAATTTTATTTTATTAAGGAATATTAAATCGTTGTTCTTTACTGGCCATTAATTCATCAAATTTCTTTTGTTCATATTTGATTACATTATTTAATTTTGTATTAAGTGATGTCTTTTTATTGGTAAACTTTGATCTAATTTGTATCTAGATATTTTCTGTTATTTAGCTGTTAATCTAATAGATTTGTTAAGGTGAAAAAATTGCGTTATCTGAGAAGATTATCAAAATTCTTCGCAGCATGAAATGCCCTAAATATATTGAACCTCAAGAAATTCAATCTTTGAACTACGTCACTATCCTATCCGTCGTCCAGTGGCTTGTGAAAAAAGCGATGGAAACTCGTGCGGAAATGGGGGACCAAGTGCGTGCCTTTTCCTTGCTGCAATTTCACAAAAATAGTTTGTTGCTTCCGGGTGAAGAGGATACTACTTCAACTGAGAATGCAATCGCCAAGTCTTTCTCGACTGCTAATAAGTAAGAGTAAATAGTAATTAGCAATGAATTTCAACAATTTTCCGCAAATTTGAAAATATTGTAATTTTTTCGTGTGATTAATGTAACGGATTTCTCTAAACTAGCTTTTATGCAATCCGAAATCAATATTGTAGTGTTGAATTCTATTTAAGAGCTAGACATTTCTATTGCAATTATTTTACCTACTATAGTTTGCCGTTCGGTTAATTTGTTTCAATTTTGATCTATTTATTGTTTTAAAATTAATATTATATCACTTATGTTAACTTTTCCGATTTTCTAAGTTTTTGTTTTAGGCTTTCGATTCCAAGAAGAAAATATAAGCGTTCACGTAAAATTCAAATTCCGAATGAACGCACTCTTGTTCAATGCGCCCTCTTAGAATTCCGATCATCTGCTCATCATTTAATGAAACCACCTGCTCCCGTCAACGAAAACGAAGAGCGAAAAAATGATCCTGCAAATGACGTATCATTTTTCATCCTATTTACTTGTTAAAAGAATATAAATTATTGTTCATAGTAATCATTGAACCTATAGGCATCTATATATATATAGTTTTACTTCTGCTATATAAAAACGTTGTCTCAAAATTACAGGTTTGTCCAGTGGGCTGGGATCCCCATAGACTTCGTGGATAGAGATGAAATCACGCTCCCATGGGGTTTATGGCTATTTTAGGGCAAGTACTCCAGCTCTACATGCCATTATAAATTTTCTTATATCTTTCCAAAATCATAGGAGAAGACGACGTATCCATTGTGTATTATTGGACATAGACGACAACGTCCACTTCAAAAATATAGTTATATATAAATATATATATTGTGGATCGACTTCGAACCCAGTTCATTAGCTTCCAAATAAAAAACTACATCTACTAAAGTCCTCTAAAGATGTATAGGATATGGATTACTTATTTGTTTTTATTTTGAACAACTCACTATACCGGCTTGATCCTATATTTTGGGGAATAATCGTTAATATCTCAGTGAATAATGCTTGGATCGACTTCGAACCTAATTCATTAGCTTCCAAATAAAAAACTACATCTACTAAAGTCCTCTAAAGATGTATAGGATATGGATTACTTTTTTTTTTTTTTTTCTTTCAACAACCCACAACACCGGGATCCTATATTTTGGGGAATAATCGTTAATATCTCAGTGAATAATGCTTCGTGGATCGACTTCGAACCTAGTTCATTATCCAAATAAAAAACTACATCTACTAAAGTCCTTTTAAGATGATTAGGATATGGAGTACTACTTTGTTTTTTTTTTGAAATTTCCTTTAACAACCCACTATACCGGCATGATCCTATATTTTGGGGAATAATCGTTAATATCTCAGTGAATAATGCTTGGATCGACTTCGAACCTAGTTCATTAGCTTCCAAATTAAAAACTATATCTACTACATTTCCTTAAAGATTTATAGGATATGGTATAATACCTTTGATTACTATGTACTTAACAATATTATATGGTTATTGAAGTTCAAGACTTTCGAGTTTGCTGTAGCCAAGAAATTAATCAACTATGGAAGGCATTGGCTCTAATAAATGGAATAGGCACTAGTGTAATGCATATGATTAAGAAACTGTTAAATTTGCAACTTCATTAATATAAAAAAAATTTTTGGTTACAAACGACGAATATTGTTACAAACGGCGTATATATATGAAAATGATTATAAATGACGAATATAAATTCTGTATAAATTACAAACGGCATATATATATATATATATATATATATATATATATGTATATATATATATACATATATACACACATATATACATATATAGTGCTTCGACAACACGGTATGAATTGAATAGCACTGGCAACGATACGGTATACGGTATTTCACAGAAGCTGAATACAATTTCGTGAACTATTATAATGACCCTTAATATTTTTGCCTGATTATTTTAATGGCGCTCAATACTATTGCTATTAAGCAATTTTTTTTGTTATATATGAAATGATTAAGCAATAAGTTACATGCACATTGAATTTTAGGAATTGTATTGTATTGTATTTTGTATATATATTTAACAAATTAAGTACACAAAAACTGGACCTTATTTACGACCATTTAAATGACGCTTCGGCAATGAAAACATTAGTCTGTTAGTAAAATTAAGACTTTTAGGAATATGACAGTTTAGTTTGTGATCAGAAATAAGTGTTTTCGTAAACAGTTTGGATGCCAGCGTTGTAAGACGATCGTTAATACAAATAGCCAAAGATGACGAGCCATGCATAATACGTAGGCACGATTAATGACAACTTGCAGTTTGTTATTTAATTCATTAGAAAGCTTTACAAAAAGCGGAGAGGCGTAATCCAATGGGCAAATAATACCCATGAAAATAAGTTCAAGGTCGCGATTGGAAACGTACCTCTTTAAGAAACGAACAATAAACAGACACTTTGAGCTTATTCCATTTAAGATTACTTGTGTTCCACACACCACAGCTCTTTACTTCATCAACAGTATCGAGACTGTACAATAGTATGCATCATATATTGGAGTGATGGATGTTAAGTCGTCTGCGAACATTATTAGAGAATTGTCATTAAATGCAGCAGAAAGATCAGATAGGGAGATAACAAAAACAAAAGGACCTAGAAGAAACTCCCCTCAAAAAATTAAACGTATTACTAGAGTAACCAAAATGTATGATTCGAAAGTAGTCTTTTATCAAAAAATGAAATTTTTAGGTAGCAAATAAATATTTTAGTAACAAGTCGTGTGAAATAAATTCGAACGCCTTGCTAAAATCGATGGTCTGTAGAATAACACCATAAGTTCCGTTATTGATATGATTAGTAATTTCTTCCATGAGCTCAATAAGTGCAATAGTAGCAGAAGAACAGTTAACGTAGGCGTATTGATGTTTGTCTATGAGTGTGACTAAATCAGATTTAACGTGTTTAAATATAACTTATTCCCTTAGTTTACCAGAGATGGGCAATAGGGATATTGGACGCAAATCGATTGTGAGGTTAGCTATTTTTGGCAGTGCTATGATATCGCATAGTTTCTACACGTGAGGAAACTTGTTAACTTCGAATTCACTATTGAAGATGTGACACAACGGTTCAGTCAGAAAAGCAAGATTCGTGAAGGTATATTATAACTACGTGTCGCTTTACGAGGGTCAATAATCGAAAGAAGTTGATATATTTCATAATGTGTGATCTAAAAATTAGTTAGGAATTCGATTGTTGATATCCGGTGAAGATAATAATAATAATAATAATAATAANATCACAGTGCAGCATTATCAAAATCTCTCTATCTTTCCAAATCGGGCGCTTAAATTAAGTTAAATTGATTTTTAAATCTAGATGTTATTTCTTGATTTCTAATTTAAGACTTTTGTTGTTGTTGTTGTTGTTGTACTACAGATGCATAGGCTATGGACTACTTTGTTTTTTTGAAATTTCCTTTACAATCAACTATACCGTCTTGATCTATATTTTGGGGAATAATCGTTAATATCTCAGTGAATAATGCTTGGATCGACTTCGAACCTAATTCATTAGCTTCCAAATAAAAAACTACATCTACTAAAGTCCTCTAAAGATGTATAGGATATGGATTACTTATTTTGTTTTTATTTTGAACAACTCACTATACCGGATTGATCCTATATTTTGGGGAATAAACATTAATATCTCAGTGAATAATGCTTGGATCGACTTCAAACCTAGTTCATTAACTTCCAAATTAAAAAACTTTTTACGTGTGTTATTGCATTTCTCACCGTTTTTGCCCTATATTAGTGTTTACTTTGTCCGCGGGTGCCCTATTCTATACCTTTGCCAAAGAATGCTTTATTCACGACATACATGGAGAATAGTTTAATATTTTTTGAGTAATCACACTGGAATGGTATTTTGTGTCTTAATTACAATCAATTGTGTGAATAAATATTGTTTGGATCGACTTCGAACCTAATTCATTAGCTTCCAAATAAAAAACTACATCTACTAAAGTCCTCTAAAGATGTATAGGATATGGATTACTTATTTGTTTTTATTTTGAACAACTCACTATACCGGCTTGATCCTATATTTTGGGGAATAATCGTTAATATCTCAGTGAATAATGCTTGGATCGACTTCGAACCTAATTCATTAGCTTCCAAATAAAAAACTACATCTACTAAAGTCCTCTAAAGATGTATAGGATATGGATTACTTATTTGTTTTACTATGTACTTAACAATATTATATGGTTATTGAAGTTCAAGACTTTCGAGTTTGCTGTAGCCAAGAAATTAATCAACTATGGAAGGCATTGGCTCTAATAAATAGAATAGGCACTAGTGCAATGCATATGATTAAAAAACTGTTAAAATTGCAACATCATTAATATAAAAAAAATTTTGGTTACAAACGACGAATATTGTTACAAACGGCGTATATATATGAAAATGATTATAAATGACGAATATAAATTCTGCATAAATTACAAACGATATATATATATATATATATATATATATGCTTAAAACACATATAGCAAACTTCGAATTATGATAAGCTTAAAAACATTAATTTTTCGTTTCAACACGTAAACAAAATGCAAGTTTTGCTATTTTTCAGTAGAAAATTGGTTATGAAAATACGAATGGACGAACCCAAAATTATTTTCCTAAATTTTCTACAAAGTTCTATATAAATTTGAAAAAACCGTTTAAAAACAGTTTTTTAAACAGTGCTAGAACTTGTTTTAAACAGGTCCTGTTTAAGACGTACAGAAAAAAAATTATTCATGGCGTCTTGTACAAATGTGGATTGGGAACGTTATTTAAGGCAATGGTTACCTCTGTAAAAATATCTGAATTGAATCAATCTCCTTAGGCTATTGTACCTCTTTGTGGAAAATGTAAATTACAACACAACAACCAACAGATTTAAATGTCAAAACGAGACATTTCATTAAATATACTTAATGAGGATTTGTTGAGTAAAACAATTGAATAACTCATTAATTGACAAAATTGCCAAATCGATTGCTTTAAAATTATTCGAAAATGAACTGCATGCTGTTAGGTCCAAAACAAGTGAAAAGAGCCTACTTTTCATTATAACTTTATGAAGAATCAGTTACCCAACACTATATAAGATAAAAACGTAAA